>JAQZBX010003968.1:0-62519 GCA_029593785.1 Cabassous unicinctus
CATTTTACACATAAGGAAGGGTGAGAGTCAGAGATAGTAGTTATTTATGTGAAAATTAAATGTCATGTAGCCAGCCGAGGAAACCAAGGCAAGCAGTCCCAATCCTATATGCTTATTACTGTACATGGCCACTGGCGTTGGAGCTTGATGCCACTCGTGTCCCCACTTTAACCACCTGTTCTCCCCATAGCTCAGTGCCTTCCAGACGACATGTCCCTACAGCTGCTTCCTACCTTTCCATGGTATCCAAAGTCCACCAAATCCTGGTCATATTTCTACCCCAGACACATTGGAAAGATACTGAAAAATTTCATCATTTTGTTAAAGTTTATAAGGGATTCAAGTATGAACACTACAAAAGGGATTTCAGTTTGATCAGTAACAATCCCCAAATCCATCCCCTCCCTCAAATGGCAGCATTTCAGAAATAAGAAATCATCTGGACTTGCACTGCCCAATATGGGGGACACCAGCCGTAAGTGGCTAATCCGAACTGAGATATGCAATAAGTACAAATACAAACCAGATTTCAAAGATATTGTACAAAAAAAGAATGTAAAATATCTCATTAATAATTTCATGATAATATGCTGAATTGATAATATTATAGATATATTGGATTAAATAAAAGCATATGAATACAATTAATTTAACCAGTTTCTTTTTACATTTTTAACGTGGCCACTAGAAAATTTTAAATTACATGTGTGGCTCTCATTTTAGTTCCCATTATATTTCTATTGGACAGTGCTGATTTAGACAATAGGGCCTTCCAGTATTCTTCAAGAAACTCCATGTGCTCAGATTATGTTTGAGGTTCCCCTTTCTGCAGCAGTAGAACTCAGGACAGAGCCCTCTTAGAAAATGCTGCTTATTTTCTCCCAAACGGTGCTCCCAGCAGTCAGCTTCCTGCCCCCTCACCCCACCCCACACACTGAGTCTCAGCCCTATCTGATTCTCCCTAACGCCACTGTCATTCTGCATACCCACCCCTGGCCCCAAGGGAGGACTCCCAGTTAAAGCCCTGCCCTGAAATTCTCCAGCCAAGGAATATTGAGAGACTGTGCTCTCTACCCAATTTCCCAAATCTCCCAAGAAGTTGCTGACTTTGTCCAAAACTAAGGAATATCAGAATTAAGGATTATCTCTAAATCAAGGTTAATTTCATTTGATTAGAGTGGACTCTATAGCCTACGTTGGGTCCTTGCAGGGAAAATCCACCTCCCTTAAATAATACAACCCAAACCTCCCCAAGCAGGCACTGAAAAGAGGCTCCATTCATGAAAGACAGCTTTTGCAAGGGGTCTCCAAAATTCATCTTTGCCTTTGGGGTCTAGACGGTTGTTGCAGCGACCTGCAAGCTGGCCTAAAGAGGACACCATTTCCCTTGTAACACTCAGAGAACAGAGAGGCCACACTTTGGCCACCTAAGACACTCCTGAGACAAGATTGGATCATTCAAACAAGATTTTATTAAAAAGCAAAGAGAGATGGATGTGGCTCAAAAGGGGACGGATGTGGCTCAAATGGTTGGGTGTCCATCTCCCATATGGAGGGACCTGGGTTCAATCCCCATGCCCTCCCATTAAAAAAAAAAAAAAAGAATACATACCAGGAGGGAAGTAACTGAAACATAAAACTAGGATGAGCATGGTCTTCTGCAAGGTGGTGGGTGCCATCTTCAACCATGCCTACCCAGCACTGAGTCCTCATGTCTCATCAGCTGAAGGTCCCTCCCCAGAGACCCAGGGCAATGGAGAGCTGCAGAGTCACTTGGGTATACCCAGGGCCTGTCTCCATAGCTCTGGCTCCTGTCTGTAGGCCCCAACTTCTCCCATGAGCTGCCACTCTGTCCACCCAATAACCTCAAGTGGTTCCAGCCTCAACAGCATCCACCAACCTCCCACCACTGGGGACAACAGTTAAGTTTTTGTCCCATGCTCTTGCTTCTCTGGGTAGACACACTCTGATTCCTCCTCTCATCCTTCCTTCCCTTATTCACTTTCCATTGCTCTCCAGTTATTGGGAAGCTCTAAAGTTGTTACTCACTCAGACTAGTTTACAGCCAATTGAATCAATAAATAGTCACTGATCACCTCCTAGTATAATTAGTGCTGCTCTCCACTATCTGTAACACCAAAGAAGCAGTTAACCCAGTCCTGCTTTCACTGAATATATACTAGTTAGAAATATCACTCATGGATAAGCAAAAGTTTAAATAATCACAATTAAAATAAAAACTCAAGGAAACAGTGGATAGCTATTTATCTTATAGCTTAGAAGTCTTATAATTTCTGCACCTGACGCAGCCTTCATGGCATAGTGGGAAGGGGAATGGGCCAACAGCTGAGGCTCAGAGCCAGCTCTGTCAGTATTGAGCTCTGGGGCCTTTGGCAGAGCAGCTTCTTGTCCTCTATGGGTTTCCTCTATCCTTATTTTAAAGGTGAGGGATGGTCTAGTTTATCTCTTAAAGTACCTTGCAATTCTGCCTCCTAGGAGACTGAAATCTGCTCTTCAGCACTGTCCCCCAAAAGGGCCTACAGCCATTGTTGCATTTTGATAATGGTGGAGCCCCTTCCTTACAAAGTATCTCTGTATGTTTCTGAGTTCTTCCTTCTAGGAACTGAAATTTCACTCCATTAACTGCCACCTAAAAATTGGCACCAAATAGATGAGGAGACAGAAACTGCTAAATGGTTCCAGAGGAAGGCCAGACCTTGTCAAGTGAAAGGAGTGAACAACTGGTCCAGGCAGAAGAAGATACTTCAGCCAAGCCTTGAATGATGGTAATGTGAGACAAGCAGAAAGTAAGGACGTGGAGCAGAACAAACCAACATAAAAAATATAGAGAATGAGATGAAGAGCTGCCCTCTGGCTGAAAAAGATCCAAAGAAAGAGCAAATGAGAAAGAGCAAGCATGTATTTGGAAAGGGAAAAACACATAGTTCTTCAATTGCCCATGTTAGTCTTCAGCAGATAGGCTCTAAGTGTGATAAAAAAAATAATATTTTAATCATAATATTAAATGACTAATATTTATTGAGGGCTTAGAATGTGATAGCCACTTCAAAAGATAGGAACCAAAAGAATTCCCATTTTACAGATGAAAAATGAGGTACATGCAGGATCATTTGCACAAACGTCTTGTCTAGCTCCCGAATTCTATCACCATTTGTGATTCAAAAAAAAAAAAAAAATCTTTCCTCTCTATTGGTGCTGAAAGGTACCTGGAGTTTTAGGACACTCAGAGAAAATGTGGGGGAATGGGGAGCAGATGAGGCTGAAAAATCTTCTGCAGATCTCCCACGTCATAAAGGACTCACTCCCTCACAGGGTGAAGAGAGTGTTCCTTTCACCCAGAGCCTTGGGGAGCACTCTGATGGGAACAGGCTGAGTTCAAGGGGGCAGGACCACTGAGCCGAAGTCCTGGACAAGAAAGACGGGTTCAGCTTCCTGCTCCCAGCCTGTCCTTGCTCGGATGGGATGGCTCGCACCTTTCCCGGCTGTCCCGTCCACATGTCCCCTTTATGGAGAGGGAAAAGCCCTGCAACCAAAGCTTGTCTCCAAAGATTCCACAGAAGCCAAAGGAGGCCACCCTTAGAGGCCACTGCCGGCCTATGCTTCAGGAAACAAAAAAAGAAACATACAAACAACCATTTTCCAATAGAACAAAGCCTCAGGGCCCCCCTGAAACAAGAATCCGAAAAGCTAAGAAAATCTGAAGATCTCAGGCAGCCCCTCACTCCACGGTAGGGGAAAAGGTTCCTAACGATGTCATTTCATAGGATTAAAAAAATATTGCATAAATAGGGTCAGGGAAAATAGAATAAAATATAAACTAAAAATAAATGGTTGAGTCAACTCCTCTTTAATGCTTTTCTGTGTAACATCTATTTTGTATAATGGAATACGACCTTCATACTCCGACTGCAAATTTAACCTTGGCCACAAGTTATGATGTACATTACAATACACTTTTATTATGTTACACAGTATTGTGGTAGTTTTTTTTAATCTATTGCTAAGCCCCTAACAGTATGTCTGCGTCAGTGAAGCCCATCTGTCACAACCACAGTGGAGACATTATTATGTAAATAGTTCTAGGGCCTCCTTTTGGGGGAATTTAATATACTGTCCTAATATCCCAGCTGGAAAAAAAATGTTTATGAAAATAACTTTTTTTTTTGAGTTTGTTTGTTTTGTCTGTAGAGAAGGCAGGTTGAGTTGCTAGCGTTTTTGTTGTTGTCGTTATTTTTTTCAATAGTCCAAATCTCCTTCCTTCTCTCTCTTACTCACAATGTCTTCAAAAGCTAATGATATGACTCCTAATAAAATAAAATAAAATACATGAGAGACTTCTTTTAAACACACCAGCTGAAGTATAGGGCATTAATATCTCACAGCCTAACGCATTAGCCATCTTTTCTATATTGCAGTCATATTTCAATGAACTAAGTTTTCTTAGCAGGTGCCATCTTGGATTATTTCTTTATTAGACTGGGTTATAAAATACACAGAACAGTATTCTGAATTTTTTTGTTATTTATTGCAGGTTTTAAACTTTTGCCAAAATCCATACATTTAAATCTTCCTCCTCAGAAGTGCCGAGGTACCACCTGGAAGGGCCTGGCAGACCCTTGCCGCTTGCAGGCTGCGAGCCAGTGGCTGAGCGGATGAGGGCAGGCCCGAGTGGAGTGTGCTTGGCAAGCACAGGAGTCTAGTTCTCCATACTTCTGATTGCACCTTAATTAACCAAGCCAGGACTTTATGGCAACAGAAAGAAAGAGGCTAACTAACAGGAAGCAGGGCCACCAGGATTCCCCAGCCCCCATGGGGGTGTCCTTGCTTTCAGTCCCTCAGACATCCAAGGTTTGCTGAGCCCAGCCAGTGGGTGAGTGCTTTGCGAGAAGCAAAAACCCCCAGACCTCAGGGGGGAAACAGTCTGGATGGGGAGAGATGACAAATGTGGAGAACGCCTGAAGACAAAGTGGTCATGTGATCTAATGGGTGGTTCTGACCCTAGGGCCATAGAGCAGAATAAGAAGGAGCAGGGCTGGGCCTCGAAGGAGGGAAGAGGGTGCTCCAGTCAGGAGGAGGGCCACAGTGAAGGCCTGGCTGAGACAGTGAAGAGGCCGATGGGGTCAGAGTGGCAGGCTCTCCTTGTAGATTTCTGGGATCATGAACAGTCTGGAAACCGGCAGGACGTCTGCTTCATGAGGGATTGAGCAGCTTCTCAGCAGAGACCCTCCGAAAACGATCAGGGGCCAGGCAGCCAAACTTGGTCCAAGAATGAAGCAAAGTGGCAGGTGGAGAAAGCGCATCCTGATGGCAGCATGATGCTCGTGCCTCACACGCAGCCCCAAGCCCGGTTCTGAGGGGAAAAGAGGGCTACAAGTGAAAGCTAGAAATAGCCACTTTGCCAGAATGCCTCCAGTCATCATGGCACAGGCCGACTTGTGACCCTACCAAGAGGAGTGGTGAGGCCTCGTCTGCCATGTCACCTTGGACACAACCCAGCCTCAGCCCTGGAGTCACCCAGGTCCTGCACGAGGCGGCAGTAGCAGCAGCAGGGTCTGAGAGGGACGGGTGACCCGCATCAGCTTGCAATGATGCCTGGGACAGAAGTGGCCGGTGGCTCAGAGCAGTGTCTGGAGAAAGCAGGGGCCCCCAGGGGCGGTGACAGCAGGGCCTGGCCAATGGGCCACTAACTAGACTTACAGGAAAGTGCTATGAAATGCCACCTGGGAAGCCAAGCGTCTTGGTAGGAGGATGTTTGTGTGCACCAGCGGCGGGGGCAGGAGGTTACAGTGAATGTGCCTCTGTTTACCCACCAGCACCCCATCCTGGGAAGCACAGCGACATAGATAGGGTGATGGAAGGCAAGGCCGGCCGGTTCACTGGGTCCAGGTTGAGGACAGGGACGTTGGGCTGATGATAGGGACTCGGCTCCATGAGGGCCGAGTGGGCAACCAGCTGTTCCTCTGCTGTGGCTCTGCTGTCCCCAGTAAGGACCTGGCTAAGCAACTCCAAGCAGAGCTACTGGCCCTCCCTCTGCCTCCAGACCAAGCCAGTTCAAGTCAGGGCCAGGCAAACAGGAGCCCAGGCCAAGATCCTGCGGCTTAGCCATGCTGGTCACTCAGCTTCCCCGTCAGCATGGCCTTTGCCAAGAACGGTCAGTGGGGGGGATGGAGGCCACGTCTGAGTAGCCAGGGACTCCCGGGCCAGGCAGAGGAAGGAGCCACACAGGGAGAATGAGCTCAAAGGAGGGTAGCTCAGAGGTGGAGGCTGAAGAGGAAGGGTGTGAGTAGGAGCAGCCAGAGGGCCTGCTCAGAAGGGCTGTCAGGAGCTGGCTTTGAAGAGTGACAAGCCTGTGACATGGGAGTATTGGGGGGTACCCACTGGGAGTAGGGGACAGGCAGTTGGGCAAGTGCCTGGTGTCCTCTCTCCTTTCACTCCCTCAGGGCAGTCTGGATCTTAGCATGCCGAGTCCGTGACCCGGGTTAAAATCCCAGCTCTGCCATTTGTTTGCTGTGTGATCTTAGGTTATTTTCCTGATCTTTCTGAGCCCCAGGGCTCTCATCTGTAAAAGGGAGATAACTGTGCTTGCCTAACAAGATTGTTGGGAGGGGTAGGTGAATTTTTCAAATGCAAGGTACCTGGCACACAGTAGGTGTTCAATAAATAATAATTCCATTCCTCCCTTGTGGACCCACCTTGGCGTTTGTTTGGGATGTATAGTCCATGAACTCATGTAAATATGTTGGTGGAATCAAATTACATCTTAACCTGAGCTGCCCCCAAGGAATGCAAGTCTCTTAGGTAGATCCGCCCTGCAGGGAACTTCTGCTGGAGCTTCCTCGACATTTGGATACACCCTTTTCCACGTGGCGCCCCACACCCACCCTAAAGTCCCACTGCTCACCCCGAGGACAAGATAAACTCCCTGGGTCAGTGGAGAATGTTGCTGGGGCCAAGTCAAAGACTGACAATGAGTATTCCAAGGGGCCACATGAGCCTGGATCTGCAGCACAGACCTTCGCTGCTTCAGTTTAGACCCCCATAAACAAGCAAGGCTACCGGGAGAGGGCCACTCCCTCACCCTATCCGGGCACTTGCCCCTCGCCAGAGGGGCTGTCAGGCTGGGAGCAGAGCGATGGAGGGAGAGGGGTCTCCACAAGGGCAGAGGGTGCATGGAGGAGCAGCTGCAGCTCCAATGATGACTCCGCTGGCAGTTCAGCTGAGGCCGGCCCTGGAAAGTAAATTCCAGGGGCCCTCCTGGGACACCAGGCCTCAGGAGCTGAGGTCTGTGTGTCGCCCACCCTGGGCTCTCCCGCCCGCCTTGGTTCCCAGGAGTCAGGCCAGGCCTTCATTTCTGGATCCTGCCCTCAGCGTGGGGCTGAGCGGGTGTCCTGAGATCCCCTCCCATCCACATAGAAGTGAGGCTGGGTGAGGTGGCCCAGCCCAGCTGCCGAAGACACTCATCCCCAGGACCTCCTGCTCTGGTACCTTGGGATTCAGGGACAAGAAGGAGGCAAGAGGAGGGAAAGGAAGGGCCAAGATAATAGCTACCCATGGGAAAAAGGAGGAGTAGCCTTTATCAATATGGTTTCCCAGGGAAGAGCTAACCTGGAACCTCTTTTCATTTAATTAGCAGCTAGAACCTTCCAGGTCTTGTGGCCCCTTCACAGTGATTATCTGTCAGCTGAGAGGCAGCGTGGGGCAGTTGCCTGAGGGTTACTCCCAGGGATAAGGGGCCCAGAAGAGACCAAGAGGACACCAGAGGAGACAGGAGGCCTGGAGGACAAGCGTCCCCTCCCTCTCAGGGATGAAGGCAGGCCTCCTTCAGTAGGGACATCACGACAGGCGCCCCTCAGTCATGACCCGACGTGCTGTGGGAAGATGAAAGGACATTGAGGAGGGCATAACGGCTTTCACTTTTCACCTGCACTCCTCTATCCAAACTCAGGAATCAGATAGCAAAGAATACTAAGATAAAATTGCATAAAATTTCCGTTTTCCCCAAATCATCAGGAAGGAACTTCAGCTCCATATTTTACAGGATTGAAGTGACCTCCGAGAAGTCATATGGCTTCCCAAGACCACAGAATGGAGCTGTTCTCTGAGTCTTGCCTCCCATTCCAATGCTTTTTCCATAAGCCCAGGGTTCTTCAAGAGGAGGTTAGGGTAGCAGCGGTACAACCAGTCAACTCCTGCACCCAAAGCCTTGATGTCCAACAACACATGCTTCTTCCCCTGGCTGACCCCAGGGTTGCCCCAACTGCTCACCCACTGCCCAAATCCAAAGCTGATTTAGCTCTTTGGGCATGAGTAGCATGAGCAGCTGATTAGTAAGAGGGAAAGCAAGCACTGTGGGAGGGGGGCAACTGGGCAGGCATGCACATGCTTGGGGAAGAAATCTGGGAAAGAGGCAGCTCCATTTGGAAACCCCCACCAAGATGCAGATGTTCAGGCAGCTGGCTGGGCAGCAGGCCTGGCAGGACGCTGCTCCAGCCTTGACCCCATAGCCCATGCCTTTCCCCCAGCCCCCTTCTCTCCCTTTAGCTTTGCTCTTCCCCCTCCCTCCCCACTCCCTTCCTCTCTTCCTGCTCTTTCCACCCCTTTCTCTTCCCTTGCAGCACTTCTCACTCCCTCTTCCTTCACACCCTTGTCCTCTTTCTCTCCTTGGCTTGTGCTCATGCTCTCTCGCTCTCGCTCTCTCTCCCTCCCTCCCTCCCTCCCTTCTTCCCTCCCTCTCTCCACCCTCTCCCACTGTCTCTCTTTCCCTATGCCTGGGCTATTCTGGTGCTGAGTAGTTCATCCTGGAAGAATACCCGACCTGGCAGTATCTGGGTCTTTCTCTTCTGGCCAAAACCAAGGAATGCAGACACAAGCAGAATACACCCAAAAGGAGAGGAAGAGAGGAAGCTTATCTAAGGGCACATGCCATTTTCATATTCCCTCCATTTAATAAATGGATGGAGAAAGAGAAGAGGAGAACCAACCCACTGAATGCCAAAACTCCTGGGGCACAGACATGAAATAACTTGCTTCCCCCCAATTCCTATTTTCAAACCCCCTTAACACCAGGCAGATCTCACTGCTGTTTGATCACTTTCAACTATTAAAAAATACAAATGAGTTGAACCTAGTTTAAAGCTCCATTGTGTATCCAGAAAAAGCATCATCTTCTCTCCCCCAACCCTGGCTGGGCTCTGGTCCAAAGGACAAGGAGATGAGGGGGGCGGGCTTGATCTACTCTTAAAACATCTCCTACTACCCCACTCACTCCAACCCCAATGTGTTGGATGAAAAGGAATGGATAAGAAAAGATGGAAAACAGCAAACATCTTTTACAAATATGGTGCTGTGGTGATTCTTTGAGTTGACTATCTGTTGCTGTCCTCTGGCTTCTAAAGCTCAGCTTGCTCACTCTTCCGATATGTCAGAGCATTTGGAGGCCAGCCACAGGGTCTCCACATGCACAGTGCCCTAAGGTGGAAGACCCATCTACTGCTCCACCTTTAGTTACATCTCATAACTTTCTCTATCTCTGCTACTGGGGTTCCCTCACCGAGCAACCAACCCAGAAGAGTGGGAGGGAACTATAGAAGAGAAAGTGTGCATGCTGGATGAATGAAGTGAGATACAACCCAGCATCTACATTTCCAAAACATTCTTTGGCTGGGAGGTCCAGGATGCTGTGTTCTGGCCCCTTCATTAGCCATCTGAGTGTCAACTGGCCTTCGAAGTTAGGCAGAAGTAAAGTCAAATTCAGTTAATAGCTTGCTCACTAGTGACCTTGGGCCAATACTCAACCTCTTTTGCAGTCTTTGCTTCATCTGCATTATGGGAATGATAATACCTTCCACCCAGTTCTGCTAAATATGATCATCCTTAGTACAGGGACAAGCACAAAATCAAATCCCTGTGTTAGGTACATCATCTTACCTTTTAGAACTCCAATTTCCCCATACTAAAATAAAGAGGAGCATTCTCTTATGAGAACTCAAATTCCTTTTTCATCTTTAAATTTTATAGAGAGTGTATATATTTATCTCCTCCAATGAAATATTAATTATGTCTATATAGACAGAAATGCAAATCTCCTTCCTTGCCTGCCCAAGCACACATTTGGGTAACTCAACTATTGAAAATCCAGTCCCTTTGTGGATCAGTCAGCATCACACAGGAATTGAGCCACAGATCCAAGCTGAACCCCTCAACACACCTATGAAAGAGTGAGGATAGACAATTCAACATCATCCTTACCCAAGGCTAGAGATCAGATACCCAAATGGATCCCATCTCTACTCAAAGGAATCAGGACTGCCACAAGAGTATCTGGAAAACAATAATTTCCTACTGTGATATTTTTGTTTCCTAAAGTCATAAAACACATCAACCACACAAGCCATCTCTAAAAGATGGCTCAAAAAGCATAATATCATTCTTTTACCACATTTGGGGGAGTTGAAGAACAGAGAAGGAGCTGCTTTTGCCCAAGGTCACACAGTATAGGGAATTAAAACTCTAGCATCAGTCTTTGTCCCATAATTAATCTACTGGCCAAATTGCCCCTAAAGCATACTTAGGCTCTGCTAGGAGCAAAGACAAGAGATTTGAGACCTTGGAGATGCCTTTTACTTTGTTGTCTTTCTAAGCTGGATGGACTTTGGGAACCACTAAGTCTCCACAAGGAAAGAGCAGAGATTTGTATGTCTGAAATGACTCTGAACAACCATTTTCCATTCCCTGAGGGTTCTCAGTAAGAACAAAACCCAGGAATCCTCAAATACCAAAAGGAACTCTGTAATATATTGCAATTTCTTTAAAACCCATGGAGAACTTGGCTGTGCAAAAGACGTGTCAACAGCTTTTTTGATGAGTTCAATGTAAATGGATCAGAAACAGATGGATTAGGTTTCCCTTCAAATACACTTGTGCTGGAGAGTTACAACTGAGAAAATGCTTAGACCCATGCATTTCCACGGATGGGTCAACCCCAAACAGAGTGGGATATTTTGCTGAGTTCCAAACACTGGCTGCTTCTCCTGTCACTAAAAATAACTAAGCTGTCCAGCTGCTGGATAGATATTATCTCTTTCAGTTTTGCTTCATTTAGTTTTCTCACAAAACACCAAGGTGATTTTGAGATTTTCTCAAAACCTGGTAGAATGTTCTATGGTATAGAGCATCCTGAAAAGTAAAACAAACAAACTGTTGCTATGCCTACATCATACCCCTGCCCAGGCACCCTGCCCCTGAACATTACCTGTCATTACCTACCCATCCATCATTGTCATTGCCAAGATCTGCTTCTTCAGGGAATTCTTAGGGATTATTTTGGTCATTGTCGATGTAAAAATCAATCATTGAAACATTTTTTGAGCACCTAGTATGTGCCCACCATGTTCCTTGCCTTCAACGATATTATTGTCTGATTAGGAAACTCTTACAAACTCGTGAAGCAATTAAAAGACAGTACCTGGTGGTACAGACAGGTCAAAATAAATGATACACGCATTAGTGTCTTTAGGAATTCAGAGAATGGAGAAGGCACTGTGTGTATTAAAGAGATCAGAAATAACCATAACAACCAACCTTCATTTACTGCCAAGTTCGGGGGACTTTCACAAATGTTTTCTCTTTGGGTCCTCACAAAAAGCCCTTGTAACAGAGACAGAGATTGATTTTACAGATAGAAAACAAGGACTTGGGGAGATTAAATGTCTTGTTAAAGGTCACACCACTAGTAAGTGGTGGAGAAGGATTAGAGCCCAGACCCATGACTTCTAATCCATGTACCTTTGCCCTATGTCTCACCACTTCTTGAAAAGGTATGTTGAAGTCAGATAGGTGAGGTCTCAGGGGATAACTACTATGGCCTTATCCTGCATACAACTGGAATCTTCTGGACATTTCTGAATATGTCAGAAGTCGATTTGCATACTTACACCTCCCCATTTGATAATTGCACCCATGTGGGTTTTTCTCTTCTTCTCTCCCATTTTTAAAGATTAAGTGCAAGTTTGTGCCTTTAATTTCCCCATCCCAATATGTTTCCTCCTTCCTTGGAACAAATAGGACTTACTGATTGTATCTCTCACTGTCAAGCAATTATGTACTTGCTGCACATCCATTCTACTTTTACCTTGGGCTTTTATTTAAATCTTAGATTATTCTTTAGTACATCTATTTCTCATCTGCAGATAATAGCTACTTTCTGAAAAGAACTTTTATGCCTGATACATCTCCCAACTGTTTTCAGAGTGGTGATAGGAGCAAAAGTCTCCATCCTATGGTGATGTCCCCTACATCTGCAGTCCCAGCTGCCATTTACTGTAGGTCTCTTCATCAGCATGCTCCAGCTGCTTCTCCAGCTCCTAGTATTGAAAATACCACCATCTTCCCCTAATACTAGCTTCAATTCCAGAGGTTTCTCTTCCTGCCAAAGGCAATGTAATTCTCCCAATCAGGCTCCAAAGGGAATCGTGGGTTTTGATATTGATGCCCCAGCCTCCTGGTGATTATCATTTGAAGTTTCTTACGGTGAAAGGTATCCTATCTGGTGCACCGACAGAGATAAAAGAAAGAGGTGAGTCCTAGGAGAGCTCCCCATCAAGAGGAAGGACAAGAGGCACAGGAAAACAATTGGACAACAGTACAGCTCTGTGTGCATGAGGAAGCAGGTGTGCTATTCCAGAGACTCTGAGAAGCAGATGCTAAAACCAAACATGAAAGATTTTATTAGGGAAATGCCTCTGTAAAAGGAAAAAGGGAGGGAGCCAAGGAAGCCTGGAGAATTGTCAGACTGCAATGCAAGGAGAGAATAAGGGGAAGTGTCCTAGACTAGTCTAAAGAAGTTTCTACAAGCCAGCAGGGAGCCCTTGAGTCTCAACAAAGGAGTCCTGTGTCTTCCAGGAATATGCTTGCTGTACTCCTACCCCCAATTCCATCCTCCCTGCTGCAAAGTCTCCTGGAAGTACTTGTGAGCTACTTCAGCCCAGCATCTGAGCTACAGCACTTGCAGTGTGAACTGACCACACCAGGGCCTGTACTGTTGTCTGATTGTTTTCCTGTGCCTCTTGTCCTGTCCCCTGACATCTACCACAGCTAGTTGGATCAGATTCAGGGTGAGCATTTAACTAGAAGCCAATCTATATTTTGGCCACCAGCCTTTGAAAGGTCAGGCACTGAAATTGTGACCAAGTAAGAACAATGGTGATCAGCTTGACCCATCATATTTTCTTTAATGGAAATTTTTATAGAGAGAAAGTGATACAATTGATAATGGGACCACAGAAACACACCAAAAGTAGTCAATCCACAATCCACAAAAGTCTTGAGTCTTGGGTTTGCCCAAGTGAACAGAAGCTACAAGTAATCAGAAATCTACAACCAGACACAAGAGTAGAGGAGGTGGTTGGTCATTGATGCAAGAAAAAAGGAGATTATGAGCTCTTACTTCTAAGGGGATACCAAGAAAACCCAGATGCTAGAACAGGTCTCAACTCTGAAAGCCCTCCCAGGCCCAGTAGCCCTCACAGCCTGGGCATGGCCCAGGTCTCCTGAGATCTTGTTCCTGAGAAGCCCAGACTGTGCCTGATGTGGCTTCACTTAATGCAAAACCCAACTTTTTATGTGAACCAATTGTCTGGTCTGTCACCCTAAAGAACCTGAATAAATGTGGCAAGAGAAGCCCATGCCCCAGAGCCCTGTTCTCCTGACAGTTCAGAGAGGCCATCCTTATGCATGTCCCAGGGTCTGTATCTTCCTGAAACATCACCTTGGGGCTAACATCATCTGTGCCCAAATGCAGGCTGCAGAAGGAGATGTGGATCATAACTGTTAGAAGCAAATTATTTATGGTGGAAGGAATGTGTTCCTTTGGCAGCACAGGGAAGCCTTGGCTGCTGGAGGGGCTATTAGAGAGGCCTGGTAGGAGAAAAAAGGCAGGACTTGGACCCTTCCTGGTGGTGAGGAAGACAGGGCCATCTGTCCTCACCTTGCAACCTCCTCTTACACTCCCACCCCAGGATCTGGGTCAGGACAAGTGGGCAGGTGAAAAGGAAGAGAGGTGCTAAGTGACAAACCTCAGGTGACAAACAGAAAAGGCTATGGACAGACTGCTCCTCTTGGGGGACACTGCCAACTGTGCCTATACTTTATGCAAATAGAGCTCATATTTTTGCAAATGCCCACAAGAGCTTCACTGGCTGCCAGAGACAAAAAGGCAAGGGGTTGACTTCCATTCTCCATAGAGATACTATCATTCCTAAAGGTCTTTAGTTGCAAAAGGGATTATGACCTCCCACCTGGAGTTACAGGGTTGAGACACATGGCTTCAAATGTTGGGTATTTAGGAAGCTCATCCTAAATTACAGACAGATAGGACGTCCTTTAGTGGTACCAAAGCTCCCTTTGGGAGGCAGCCAGTCTCATCACATGTAGACACCAAACCCAGACACCTCATGACCTCCACTGCCCCTAGCTGACTCCAACTGGAGTGCCCTGTGCCTCAAAACTTTCTTCCTTCTTTGGCCTCCACCAAACTTACCACCCCAGAGGCAATGAATGATAATTTTAACAAACATTTCATTCAAAAGTCATACACATTTGAACAGGTATCTTCAGTCTCATAATGGAACTCCAAGCAGATATTTATTTTGGATGGTGGGGAGCAGACAGCTCCCTTGGCTTTCCAAAGTCACAATGCATGAGCAACCCCTCCCCTACCCCACCAATGACAATTAAGACCTTACCTCCTGCTGACTCCCCACTTCCTGGGACTCAATTCTACATTTTGGATTTTCTTTCCCAAATGTTTGTATCCTCTAAGGCAACTAACTCTCTTGAAGGGAAGAAACAGGATGGACTTTTAGGAAACAACTTCCCTGGAGGCATGAGCAGGGCTGGCTTCTGGAATTCATTTTCCAGCTAAGCACTTTAGAATCATGTTCCTTGTGGTTATTATCACCAGTGACAACAGCTTTTTCCTCCATGAGCCACGCAGATTAAGGAAACCTAAGACTACATTTCTAAAATTGTTTCCATTTCAACCCACAGAGAATCAATACAAGAGAAGAGCATCGCCTTAAACGCTAATGTTATCCAGACTAAAATTCATTTTTGATGGATTGGTGGCTGTGCTTTCTTAAGGCAAGGCCAGGATAAATATACACATTTCCTGAGATTCTTTCTCTTTCTCTCCCCACCCCCCACCCCCCATACCACCAAGAGCACATAGAAAAATACACTCACACCCATTGTCCCTCTAAGGCACAGTCTATATGGGAGAATTGGGAAATTTTGCAGCAGAGGAGTCCTGGGGCTCTGCTAAGGCATCAGCCAGCGTTGACTATATGAGTCATGACTCAGTACTCTACAATCTGATGGGAGAGACATGTCTTGGGCTGGGGTGTAGATACCAACATCGAAATTGTCTGCAGTCCCTGTTGGCCCAGCTCCACCCCTCCTCTTCACCACTGAGATCCTTTGGTTGGGGCCATCACCACCACTGCATTCAAGCCCAGCCTGACCTGGGTGCTCAAAACTAAGCCTGAAGCAAGAGTGACTGACACAAAACCAGTCCCACATTTTCAGGTTGGCCAAGGCTAAATCATTCCCAGCTGAGGGCCTCAGATGTCTGCCTTGCTCTCCTCCTGCTCTCCAAATGCTCTGTCTACACTTTCTTATTCTTTAGGACTCAGCTTAGGATCACTTTCTGCAAGAAACCGTCCTTCCATTATGCCCTCGTTGGGTTGGGCAGCCTCTTCCTTCTCGTCTATTGTGTTAGATGTTTACTGGATTATAAAACTGTCACCAAGTTCAGTGCTTTCTGCTTTCTTTTCTCATAATGACCCATCTAGAGCAGATTGATGAATTATCACAGTTGCCATCATCATCATCATCAAGGGTATGGAATGCACTCCATCCCACCCTGCTTCCTTACAGCCTTTCCAGGCACAGTGGCAATTGTCAGTCTAGGCCACTGACATTGCCAATTGGTAGGAAGAAAAGACCTGAGTAATGACTGTGCAGTTTAGAAGGTCAAGTTCTTGGGAGTTAGGTAGAAGTTTAAATATTCTGTCATGTTGGTTGGGAAGAAGCCGGAAGAAAGGGAGGGTAGAAGAACAGATTACACATGCATTGGTCTCGGTGTCAAGATTCCTTCAGGCATGGCTGGGAACTGAGCTGAGGAGCAGGGCCCCTGATCCAGGGCATGGCCTTGCCCCAAGGAGAGCTCCAGAACAAGAAACTATCCTCTGGAAACTGAAGTTTCAATGGGGTCTTTTGTATGTGCTGTGGGGCTGCACATCTAGTCACAACTCAAGGTTTTAGGAGCCAGTGACAAGTTTGGGGCCATGGAAGCCCTTGGAGGGTCATTGCCTTCCTCTAAGAAATTCTGGTGTCTGTGTTGCAGTGGGGAACCTGTCCTCTGCCTGAGCTTTGGCTGGTGGAAAGGGCATGTGGCAGCTGGACAGGAATATTCATTCCTCTTTCTCAGATGACTCATCCCCCTAAAGATATAATCTAACCAGGGGCCAGAGGAGTAGCATTTATTAAAGAAACCAGAGTTGTATGCCTTTTGGGTGACTAGTTTTATTATAGACTAGATCTAAAATTTCTTCTTTCCTGAGGGAATTCTTTATTGCTCAGCATATAAGATTAACTTGACTACTAATTTTATGTTCTTAGAGGCAAGAGTGGCATCTCTTTTGGATTTGTTGTCCTGCAGTATCCAACCATGTAAAGGAAGAATAAATAATTTCTGCCCTTGACTGAACTAGAGTGAGGTTGTGTGAATGCCTATGAGAGACATAGAGGAAATAACATTTTACCTGTGATTGAAATATTGCACTTGTAGTTAGGATTTCCTTTCCTTTCCAAATTCAGGTTTGGGCTAAAACACTTTAGTCCAGAAGAATCAAAACCAAGTCCCTGAAGTATCTCAGCTTAGCATACATGCTCAAAGCTGTTTATTTATGATTCATTCATTCATTTTTTCTGTACATTTTTTAAGAGCCCACTATGTGTGAACAGAGCCCACAGTCAGACCTGTGAATGGGGATGGGGGAGTTGACATGAGAACTAAAAATCAAAACCAGAGATAGACACACCTAAGGAAAGAATGAAGTCAGGCAGTTAGGGTAGGGGTAGAAGAAGGAAGAGTGAGGAAAATCTAGTTTTCCCTTTGTGTCACCATCACAGGATCAAACAGTGGGTGTTTGCTACATTTCATATGTGTTCTGCTTTCAGCAATTCCTGCAGACCACTCATTTTCTCCTCCTGCAATATTTATTCTATACTGTTCATTCTGGCATTTAATCAGATAACCCTTATCTGGGTTATCCCAAGAGTAAATAAATACAGACTCTAGCTCCTCCATGGAACTTTGCTAACCAAAACCCTGTTAAAACATGCTTCATTCAACAGCCATGTGCAGCTACATCTGTAACACATGGTCTAGTTCCTAAATTTAATTGATCTATATCATACTTTCTTGTTTGCTGTAGAGAATTCTAAGTGAACAGGTCCTCTCCTTCCCTTGGTTTCCCTAAATAGGACAGAGTATACAGTTGGAGCTAATATAGATGTATTTCCAAATGAATAAATCAAAAGGTAAATGAATGGATTATAAAATAATTCTTCCTGATATGGGAAGACCTATGCACTTGGCCATTGACTCATTTAAAAGTTCATGAATACTAAAATGTGAATGGCTGATAAATATAATGTTATTCTTCCAAGATGACATTTGCATTTAGTCAGGGGACTTTAGAGACTTAACCAAAAGAGTTATGTTACAATTAGTCGTTTTCTTAGACAGATGTGATCTAAAGTCATGGTGCTGCCACCCATTTTACCCATTGACTAACAAGTCCTGACTCCCCTGAACAACATCATCCCTTTCCCTAGTTGATTCAATTGTAGTATCACAAGCAGAAATCTGTGTGTTTAGTGGGACCCAAGGCCGGGGGACATGTAAATACCCCCAGCCCATGTTAGGAAGCTCTGACTTCCCCAAGGTAATGGTAGGTGGAAAAGCAACTATCTCCACAACCTATTCAAGATCCTGGTGGACCTCCTGAAGCTGAATGTCACCA
Organism: Cabassous unicinctus; assembly: GCA_029593785.1. NCBI lineage: Eukaryota > Metazoa > Chordata > Mammalia > Cingulata > Chlamyphoridae > Cabassous > Cabassous unicinctus. Next base: position 18,108 of record JAQZBX010003968.1, read on the forward strand.
CCTCCACCTCATCCCCAGTCTACATGAGGGCTCATACACACACACACACACACACACACACACATTACCCCCATACAACTGCTGCTGTCCTAAGAGTGGGACTTTTCAGATAAACTCTTTTAAAGATTTGGTACCCACCAGCCACTGATGCAAAGAACATAATTAAGATGGAAAACAACCAAATCCAGCAACAAGCAGAGGCAGAGCAAGACTGGGCTGACTCTGTGAAAAGGCCTCACCTCCTGTGGCTCTGTGCTCCAGAGCTCTGTGCAAGCAAAGAAATAAGTGAGGGTGGAAAGGAACATGTGAGTAAAACAAAAGGTCTATGTATGGAGCTGTGTTGGACAATCCCTACACACACTGTTGGCTTGGCCCGGGGGTCTCCTTCCAGTCCCAAGCTGGATCACCGTGTTCCACTTTATTCCTTCCCACAGGCCCCAGACGTCATCAGTCAAGCAAGCGCAGATGGGAATCTTGCTGAGAGCTTAGCATCAAGGGCAAGTGGGGAAGGGGAAGACACCCAGAGGAAGACTGAGGAATCCTGGGGACTAGAGGGCAGACCCCAAATCAGGGACAAGGGGCCCAGATAGTTGTAATGACATCAGTCTTGGCTCAGAGGATGGGGAGTGCCACAGGCTGAGTCAGGAGGCAGGTGTTATCAGAGCCAGGCGGGGGCAGCATCTTGGGGGAGGAAGGGTTGGTTCTTTCAGAGCCAAAAACCAGCTACCAGCCAGGAACCCTAGGAATTGGGTCCTGGCTCGCAGAGTCCAGGCAAAAGCTCTCCAGGGAGCCAGGGCATAATCTGAGTAGCCTCAGCCTCAGGACAATGCCTTGTCCTTTCCAAGGACCTGGACAGCTATGTGGAAAGCCGCAACAGAAAGCCAATCTTAAGGAGTGTATCCTCAGGGTTTAAGGGAGTGGGTTTCAGAATCAGGTAGACATGAGCTGGAACCCAGCCTGTTCTTCATTTCAAAAATGGGGAGAGGGAAGCAGATGTGGCTCAAGCAGTTGGGCTCCCGCCTACCACGTGGGAGGTCCTGGGTTCATTTTCCGGGGCCTCCTGGTGAAAGCAAGCTGGCCCATGTGGAGAGCTGGCCCTCGCGGAGAACTGGTGTGACAAAAAGAGACAAAGAGGAGAGACAATAAGAGACACAACAAAGCAGGGAGCTGAGATGGCTCAAGCGAATGAGCCTGTCTCCCACATCAGAGGTCCCAGGATCAGTTCCCAGTGCCTCTAAAGAGAAGATGAGAAGAGAAGACAAGCAGACACAAAAAGCACACAGCAAATAGACAGAGAGCAAGACAGCGAGCGCAAAAAACAACAAGGGGGTGGGGGAAATTAATAAATAAAATAAATCTTAAAAAAAAAAATGGGGAGAGTGCCTCCACATGGAACTGTGGTGCAGACTAAGTGAGATCGTGAATGGAAAGAGATGAGCACAAAAGCTAGCACATATTCACTCTTATGATGGTGCTGATGGCAGGGATGGAGGGGCCAGTGTTGAGCGAAAGATTTTAACTGTGACCCCCTAGGTTTCAACCACACGATCAATTTCAGCTCGTGGGGTCAAGGTACTTTAAGGCCAACCTGCTGGGGTCAGGATGGATGCAGTAACTGAAGAGCTGCCAGCTGAAGCTCTCCAGCACAGCCCGCTCATCTCTCCTCTTCAAATACACCACTGTCGCAAGGATTAAAAGGCACAATTAGCGATTGAGACAAGGCAAGTGATCGTCCCAAGAACACCCTGCTGGTTTGTAACAGAGCAAGAACCAGAACAGAGGGCTGCTGACTCGGAGCCCAGTGGCATCGCCACTCGCCCGGCACCGCCTCCTGCCCAAGGCAAGCTGCAGGAAAGCCTCTTCCCTTTCCTCACTGCCCTCACTACCAGCACACAGATCTACCCTTCCAGAGCTGCGTGACTATTCCCACAGGAAACAGCCAGTGCTAATGAAAAAATCAGGCCTAGGCAAGTCACGCACACAGAGTCCTCTCCCTCCTGGATAGGGAAGCCCCCTCCTCCCCAAAGCCAGTGGCGGGTACGGACACCACAGTGAGCATGGCACGGGGAGAGGCCAGCTGTCCTCAGGGTTCAGGTGCCAGCCCTGTCCTCTTTTCCTCCACATTTTTCTTGGAGTGAGTTTTCATGAAAGACAAACTATTCTTTTCCAAACATGAAGCATGAATCAGAGCTAAAACTGTTTCTTAAATTCACAATTGAATTACATTTACAATAGTTATTTTAGTCAACAATACAAGGATAGTCTATGAATAAAATTCACACAGTTGGAGAGGAGGAGAATATTCATCCCACAGCTTTCTGCCAACCCAAAGGCCAACTGAGCCATCTTCATGACTTTCCGCAGTTAAAGCCATAGTACCAAGCCACTAGAGTGGTTAATCAATGTTTATAGTATTGAATTCAGTTCTTAACCTGCACTGATTTGAGTTGTTGGGTTGATTTAAAGTAGTTAAATTTGGAATGGATTAATTTAACTTGATAAATAGCTGGGTTGAATTAACTTATTTGAAGAAAAGCAAAATGAAGAGACTCTAAGTTAGTTCATCGCAGCCTCTGGTTAACCAGTTTATAATGCTGGGTTAGTGGCCAGTGTATATGGAGACTGACCTTGAGTATCAGAGAGTTCTGAAAAACTGGCACCAAGACATGGTCCCATCCAAAGTCATTGTCAGCTCCTGCAGATTTTTTCACATTTGGGGCTAGGGGATCCAGATCTGGCACTGGTGTGTGTGTGTACAGTGGGGTGAGGGGGGGGTCTTTGTGTTTCACCCTGGAAGAACACAGACCCAGGGAAGGCAGGGGACAAAGGGCATCAAAGCCCAAACTGCTTCATGACTTGGGCGAATCCTACAAAGTGCAAGTCTTGGTTTCATCCTGACCTCTTAATTTAATGCTATCTTCTCTGCTACTGTAGCATTCAACCATTTATCTCAAAATTAGAAATTGTCTGGGTGTGGAACTGATTAAAGGAAACCTACATGGGGTTGACCACTCAAACCTCGGGAATGTTTTGGGCATTCTCTCTGTATCTTCTCCTCTCCTTGCGTGTAGAATTGAATGTGTTCTATGCAGTGAATGTTCACCTCTCCCCACTTCCCCACCAAAAACATGATTTCTGCTTCCAACAGTTCTTTCTTCCAATTCCCATTGTTACGTAAGCTGAATGCCTTGGAAATAGGCATGTGTCTTAAAAATAGGCCTACGTATATAATTTAGCTGTGAATGAGATATTCAAGCAGTCTCCAACTTAAGAGCAGGCTCTGTTCCAAAAGTTTGAGTACATGTCAGTTTTTTGGTACTCAAAATGCTTTTTCCCATAGAAACCCTGTGATGTGTGGTGGTTAGGTCTCCAGGCAGCCCACGGAAGCCTGTGGCGCCCCCGTGTAACTGGGGTGCAATAGTGTACTAATAGTACCCTCAGCCCCAGCAGGTTTCTGTGGGAAAGCACATTTGGAGTTCTAACCCAGGGGCTTCTCCTCCCTGCCAAGCCCCATCCCTGCTGGCTGTGGGAGTGGTCCCTGCATCACACCAAGTTCTCAGAGAAATAGATCCTGCAGCTCAATTTCCAAACTCCCCCTCGGAAGGGCCTGGAAGTGTTTATTCATGAAACTTGAAGTCGTTAATCTTCCCCTTTTCTTCCACATTTTGCCATTAACAGTCCAATGATGATTTTCCCCACAGCATGTCAGTGCAAAGCAGGTACTCAGACAGACTCTTACACAGCTAATAGGGCCCTAGTGAAGGAGAGGAGTGGGGCAGGGGCCGGGAGCCTCCTCTGTGTGTTCCATCGGGCCCTTGGGTGGCTAATGGAGAGGGAGGGAGAGGCCCAGAGAGAGTAGGCGGGAGGGTGTTTAGACTCACTTCATTGTCTCAAAAAGCACACTGAGTGCCAAAAACTGCATCCAAGACTCCCACGAAGGAAAAACAATACATGGGTGTTCAAGGTCAAAACAGAAGAAAAGCTGAAATATGTCCCCTTGAAAATAACAATTATCACTGCATACATTAGTAGGTGAAAAACAAGGCAGGATGGGAGAAGGCAAAGGAGGAGGTGCCACGTCCAGGTGACCGTGAGAGGCGTCTCAGGGGCACGCAGCATCTAGCGCATCGCGGGGTTCTGGCAGCCCCTGACAGCGCAGCCGCCCTCGTGCTGGAAACCCAGTGGAAATTCCTTTGGGCTCTCTAAGCAAAGTGATTTTTCAATTGCTCCTGACTATAGTTTTTTTTCATTTTAAGTTTTGTTTTTGAGTTTTAGCATTTAGCCTGCAGTCACCAAGTCAATGAAGAATTGATATAAATAACGTTTGGAAACATAGAGTCCATTTTTTCACTATTTATGAGCCATAAAGTAGATAATCCATCCTCACAGCTTTTACTGGATTCTTTCCATCTCCAGCTTCCACTGTAGCAACTGGTGAAGGAAAAATTTCATGCCCAAAGTGTGTGTGCTTCCTCTAATCCCCTCTTCCTTAGCAAGCAGTCAACACAAATCTGTGGGAGAAAGAACTCATTGACCTCAGTAGGAGTGACCAGGCCCACCTGCCATCCCAGGCTATAATCCTTTTAAGCACCATCCCTGGGGAAAACATGGGCTTCCAGCTTCTGCTCAAACACCTCACTTCATTCCAAAAGCATGTATTAAGGGACAACTATGTGTCAAGCACTAGTCTAAGTAGAACACTCAGACAAAAGTCCCTGCCTGCATGCAACGGACATTCCAGTGGAAAGGTAAGTGATAAACAGGGTACATCATAAATGAGTAAAGTATCCAGTATGTTAAAAGGTGACAGAGCTGGGAAGAATAACTATAGGACCACTTAAGAGGAATGGGGACTGAGGAGGATGTTTGTGTGTGTAGGGGGAAGGGTGCAATTTTAAAAAGGATGGTCAGAGGAGGACTCATTATGAAGGGGAAGTCTGAGCAAAGACGGGAAGTGAGAGAGTGAGTAAATCATGCCAGTCTCGGGGGCGAGCATGCCCAGTAGATGCAACAGCCAGTGCAAAGGCCCTGAGGCAGCAGTGTGCCTGGATGTCTGCAGACCAAAATGATGCCAATGGAACCTACATAGTTTTGCATGGTTGTGATTGCAGTAATGATGGAATTTCCAAGCAGAAATGTTCTACAGGCCCTTGACATTGAATCAGTGAGTGGCCAGGGATGGAGATGACCATTTTGGGTCCCTTACATGTGAAAGCAATGAAGCTATGACATAGGCCATGAATGGTATTTATTTAATCACTGTTTTCACTAAGATATCAGACCCTCTGTTGTAGGGAGTGATGCAGAATTTGTGCCCCTGTGATTCAGTTTATTCACAAACTAAACTTCCCTTCCCCTGTCACAGTTTGGAGTAGCATACCAAAACTCAAACAGACTTTCCACAAATCATCTTTTTAGCTCACTCCTTTTGAAGCTCAGCCTTTGCTCTCACCTTCTAGGAGGATTGTCACCTCCATTTCCTTTTTGTTGAATATTTAAGTGAATGGGTGAAAAAACAGTATACATGAAACAAAAGAGAATCTGGTGCTGGAATATGTAGTTATGATTCCAAGAGCCCTCAGAGGCCAGATGAGCAGGAAAAATCACAGGAAACTCTGAAAGGATTAGGAATAATGGTTTAGGAGCAGGAGCTGCTGCAGCTGGAGCACATAATGGGGCAAAGGACAAGTGTCTGAAAAAGTGGGGTTGAATGGGGGCCCCTAAATTGAAAGCATGTCCTGGTTGTTATGCTCAAGATACCCAGCATGCACCCCACATGCACTCTGGGATTGTACCCAAAGGTCTTGTCTTAGTTTGCCAGAACTGCTTTAACAAATACCACAGACTAGGTTTAAACAGGCAGGAGTTTATTGTCTCATGGTGTCAGAGGCTAGAAGTCCAAGATCAAGGTGTCAGCATGATCGTGTTTTCTCTGAAGTCCATAGCATTCTGGTGGTGCCTAGCTGGCAATCCATAACTCAATTTCTGCCTCTGTCACATGGCCATCTATCTTTCCATCTGTCTCCTACTACTGTCCAATTTCCTCTTTTTATGGAGACTCCAGTCATCTTGAGTGAAAGCCCACCTGGCTCAGTTTGGCCTCATATTAACTAATAACATCTTCATATATCCAATTTACCAGTGGGTTCACATTCACAGGACTGGGGGTTAGGACATGTCTTTGTGGGGGACATGATTCAATCCATAACGTCTCATTAAATTCTAAGCCTTCTGTCATTTTAAACCCATTCTTGTTGGAGCTCTCATTTGGGAATAGGGAAATAGTGAATCCCTAGAAATTTCTAAGAATTCTTACTACTTTGGTGAGCAATTTTGTTACATGAGGTTATATTTAGCACCTGGCTTCCAAAACATTTTGAATATATTCCAGAACATTTAATATATTGTGCTTCTTTTGTTTCCAAACGATATCTCACTTCCCTCATAAAGACCATGACTTCCTTGAAAGAAAAAAATATTCATCATTGTAGACCAGTATGGCAGTTTGATATTATTTATGAATTCCAAAAAGAGATATTGATTATGTTTGTAAACTGGTCTATTCCTCTGGGCATGATACCCTTTGATTGATTTAAATTCAAAGGCTTTACATTTACTTGATTAAATCATGATTAGGGCTTTGATTCTACCACATCATTGGGGCATGCAGGGTTGAGTCCCCACCCCTTGGTGGGCTATATAGGTGGACAATCAAGAACACAGAAGCAGATATGTGAGAAAAGAGGAAGGGAGCTCCATAGACATAGAAGAGGATCCTGCAGCCCTGAGAAGAGAGATGAGCCATTCGCCTGATAGTTTACAGCTGACCTTGTAAACAGACCAGAGCAGCTGAGTCTGGAAAGACACAAGCCCTGGGAAGAGATACGATCCCTAGGCCAGCCTACAGCTGAGACTGGAAGAAGCTGGACCCATGGAGCCTTACAAGAGAGAGGAAGGCTGAACCCTTGTAGATATCACCTCCATCTTACTTTAACACATGGTAACAGACTTGGGGTGAGGAAGCACCTCTTATGGTACCTTGAGTTAGACTCTTTAGGGCCTTGTAACTGTAAGCTTTTACCTCACATACCTTTTATAAAGCCAACAGATTTCTGGTGCTTTGCATCAGCACCCCTTTGGCTGACTAATACACCCATGGACTCAACATAGCCTCTAACCATAATTGATGCTCAGTAAGCATTGATGAAATAAATTAATGACTATCACTGATGCAACCAGAATAAGGTTCCACTAGGGAAATATGTCTTATCCCAATTCTTCCTGCTATATTTAGGAAGACTGGTGGGAAGAATTCCATTTTACAGTTTGGAGACCAAGGTGTGTGTTAGTTATCTATTTCTGTATAACAAATTACCCCCCAAACTTAGCAGCTTAAAAGAGCACACATCGATTTATTATTACCCACTATGTCATCGTTTCTGTGGATCAGGATCTGAGCACGGCTTGGCTAATTGTTCTATATCAGGGTCTCACAAGGTGGCAATCAGGTGTCAGCTGGAGCTGCAGCCATCTCCAGGTTCAAATGAGGCAGGATCTGCCTCCAAGCTCACTCAGTGGTTGTTGGCAGGATCCAGCTCTTCATGGGCTGTGGGGCTGAGGGTCTCAGTTCCTCACTGGCTGCTGGCCAGAGTACCCTCAGTTCCTTGTCACATGGGCCTCTCCAACATGACAGCTTGTTTCATCAAAGCGAGAGAGAGAGTGCCAGCAAGACGAAAGTCAGTCTTTCATAACCTAATCTCAGAAGCAACATCCCATCAGTTTTGCCATGTTCTATTCATTGGAAGCAAGGCACCAGACCCAACCTACACACAGGGTGCAGATCCCAGGAGGTGGGCATCACTGGGAGCCCTTCAGAAGCCACCTACCACAGGGGCACCGAGTTTATGTAGGTCCTGCCCGTTTGTGCTATTGCTGTAGATTTGTGGTCAGAGTCAAGCTAGATCTCCACTTTCCCCACTCCTCTCCTCTCAGAGTGGTGCTGAGGGGTAGGCGTGGGGGAGTGGGGGGCTAGTGGCCTGGGAGGGACGGAGCAGAGCAGTGAAGGAAGGAGGGCACCAATACATTTATCCAAATTTTCACTGGAACAAAATTAGAATTTTTTCAAGTTATCAAACAGTTAGGCAAAAAATGAGAAGTGACTGCAAGTATGGATTTATTACCACTAGTGCAAAAGCTGTTCCTAATAACGTTTTAAAGCATTTTCATATAATGCATCTGCTCAGTTCAAATTTATAATTAGGGTCTGGAAAGAAGCACAGCAGCAGTCAGGGAGCGCTGAGGAGCTGAGTTTGCCCGGCACTCTGTACCTACATTCTCCTGGTAGGGAGGGGAGTTGTTTGGGCTAGTTTGAATCCCGAAATCATTGTTGTAACCCCACCCCCTCACACACACACTCACCCCCACTCCCACCCTGGATCTATGGTGCCCCTCAGTTGCTCATCCCTCACAGGAGAGAAAGCTTGGGAAACAGTAGTGCTGGGCCAGGGGACCGACCGGACACTCAAATCAGAGAGTCTGGGCGCAGAGACCCTCCCCTCCCACACCCATAACTGCCTGTGCCTGAGCCTGCCCGCTCGGAAGCCCAGAGCGCTGTCCTCTCTCCTCTCCTCCTGTGGGCTGAGCTCCTCTCTCCTGGCAACCAGGCTTGACCTGGAACTCCGAGGCCTCCCCACACCTCCTCCGTGGGGCTGGTGGGGGGCAGGAGGGGGAGCAGTCTGAAAATAGCAACGTGTTATTTCTGTGCCCTTTAGAAACAAATGAAGCATGATGAGAAAAATGAGGGATAACTGAGTTATGAAGGGAGGAAACAGGCAAGTGGTGGAGGAAGGAGCAGAAAATTAGAGACCAACAAGACACCTAGCACATTTTTCCCACTCTTCAAATTAGGTTTTCTCGTTTTAGGGATAAGGATACTGAGGCTCAAGGAGCTGAAAGTAACATGGAGGCGAACCCAGAACCCAGAACCCATAGAGGTGTGCTGTCACCACCAAGTCACGGGGAGCCACCAGGCTTCCTCAGGCCAGGAGGTTGGCAAAAGAATCCTTCTCCTTCCATCTTGGAAATTTTATACATACATACATATATACATGCACATATATTTTATTTATATACATATTATATATGCATATTTATACATATTTTGTATATATATGTATACGTACATGCATATTCCTGTATCTGCTTGTTCAAACTATTTTAGATTACAAACTATTATCCCAGGAGGCCATTCCAAGGAGTAGAATTCTGGGATGTGTCATCTGATGGTTCATGGCGGGGGGGGGGGGGGGGTAGGTGGAGGCAGTGGTGGGCCCCTTCCTCGTGCTGCTCTGCTGTGAATGCGGGGTCCCTAGGACCAGAAGTCTGAACTGAAGGTGTGGTCAAAAAGGGACAGAAGGTCTTTGAAGCCCCGAAAGAGGCTTCTGGTTGCTCGGGGAGGGATTCTCCCAGGAAGATAGCACCTGCCCTACCACTGGGCCTCAAAAGGAATTTAGTTAGGTTAGAGGCCTCCCCAGGAGCCACAGGTGATGAGGCCAATTTTCCTGATGGTGGCCGCAGTCTGCACAGCTGATACCTTTCATGTTGGGAAGAAGGTGGAATTCTCAAGGAGCAGATGTGTTGATTGTAGCCAGTTGTGGTGGGCAAAATAATGGCCCCCAAATATGCCCATGTCCTAATCCCCTGGACCTGTGAATATGGGAAGTTACTGGGCAAGGCAGGATTAAGGTAACAGATGGAACTATGGTTGCTAATGAGCTGACCTTAAAATAGGAAGATTATCCTGGATCCTTCAGATGGGCCCAATGGAATCACAAGAGTCCTCAAAAGATGGACTAGGGAGGCGGAAGTATCAGTGTCAGGGTGACGCAGTGTGAGAAAGACCCCACTGCCATTGCTGGCTTTGAAGACCGAAGGGGGCCATAGCCAAGGAACGGGGGCCACCGCCGGAAGCCACAATAGGCAGGAAAATGGATTCACCTCTAAGTCTCAGAGAGGAAAGTAACACTGCCGACACTTTGATTGTAATCCAGATTTCTGATCTTCAGAATTGTAAGGTAATAAATTTGCATTGTTTAAGCCACTAAGTTTATGGTACAGCAGCCATAAGAAACTAATAGGAAACAGTATAGGCTCGTCTAAGTGCAGAGAAAAAATCTGCGAGGTCCAGATGTGGGCAGGAATTAGCTGGAAACCCACCCAGCCTCTGCAGGTCACGGCATTCAGGGCTGGAGCTCAGAGTCTGAGTGGGCTCCTTTCGCTTCTAGGCATCAAGACCCGCCAGTGAGAGCCCAGAAAACACTAGTGAGGCTATCAGCCCCCTTCTTGGGGAGCTCTGGGTCATCGTGTAATAAAGAACACAGAATCCACTAGCCAGCGACAGCCACCAAGAGAACTCTAAACACTTCTTTGACTTCTTGAAGCTTCCCAATCTATGCTATTTTGTTTATTTCCCTGTAGTGGCTGAAAGTCAAACCCATTAAGGAAAGGGCCTTGGGATTCATTTCATGGACAGCAACGATAAAGGGAAAGGAAAAAAAAAGAAAGAAAAACAGAACACTTCCCAAGCCCCAGCCAGCTGGGGCTGCCAGAAACCTGGAGAGAAAAATGGGTGCTGGCAGCAGCGGGGGGAGCAGGATCCTGACGGGGCCCTGAGGCAGACAGGGAGAAAGAAAGGCCCAAGAACACAGCCACATGGGCACGGAGCCCAGGACCAGCACCAGGACACCTGTGAGGACATCCCCAGGAGGGGCCGCTCTGTGCTCACGGCATGGAGTTGACTGCAAATGCGAGCTGCTCTTCTGCTGCTGCTTATTATTATTGAATAATAATAAGAGGTAATCTGATACTCTTCCTTTTTGAGGAAGAGTATCAGATTACTCATACATTAAAAGGAAAGCTTTATATTCTTTCACTCTTGCATGCTTACTATTTTATCTGATTCTTCCATAACCACGTTGGCATGGATAGGACAGGGGACATTTTCCCCCTCCATTTCATAAATTTTAAAATGTCAAAGTGGAACAGATCCTTGTTTCAAATGGAATAAGTATGCAAGGAGTTTGAGGGGCAACATCACCAAGAGATTCCAGGGCCAGAGAAGAAGACAACCAGCTGGGGCAGGAGGGCACTGGCCTCAGAGCCCCTGGGAGACCCCCTCTCTGACTCCAGGACTAGCTGGGGGACAAAGAGCCCAGACAGGCTGACCTACTCTCTCCAGACCTCACAGCTGGTCAGTGGTCAGGGGCCACGGCACTCTGCTGTAAGGTTTCCTGATTGCCTTGTGTGGAGTTGATGGGGAATGGGGGCCTAGAGGAAGGCCAGCTGGCCTGGCAGAGCTCCTGCCCTCCCAAGGCTCAGAGCCACACCCTGGCAAGGCTTTCAGCCATTTCTGCCTTCTTCTAGTTACCAAAGGGAAAAAAAATACTGATTGTAAACATCACTTTAAAAGCATGCCAGCCGACAGCCGGCTCAGCTGCAATACATCAGCCTGAATTGTACTCATTTATGGTGAAGCATTTTATATTAATGTTTTCATTGCTTATCACAGACACTGGCTTTAAAGTGCTTAAGCCAGCTGTACTGAGTTATTTATTAGCTTTTTTTTCCAAGTTGCCTTTTCCTTAAATAAAGTGTTTGTTTTACTTTCATATATTTAAGAATCCCTCTTGTCTCCTGCCAATCACTTCTGGTGGCTGATGTGCATGCACTCCCATTTCTGCAGAATATGCTCAGAACATTTGGAAGGATGGGTGCCAGTGAGGCTGAGAGTTGGGCCCTGCGGGGCCGTGTAGCTTCCCTTCTTCCATGCCTTTCTTAATTCCCCACAAACTGGATTCCACCTCCGTTGTAATAGTGCAGCTCTTCAGTGGTTGCCTAAAGTCAGCTGGTTTGACCTCTGACCGCTGGGTGATGCTCAATGCTGATGATCATCTACTCCTTCCCTGGTTTCCCTCCTGTTATTCTGATCACTCCTCCATCCCCTTCACTAACTCCGTCTTCCAGCTCTACCCTAAAAGTGGATGGTCTAAGGGAAAGAGGCCCCAAGCCTGTCTTCTGCAGAAAACCTGCATAAAGTGAAATCTAAAGACTGAATGGCATTGCACCCTCTCCCCACTCCTCCCCCACTGGGCTCCCAGAATACTGGCAGCCAAACAGAAAGCTGGAGGGTTTGTCTCTAGAGGGTTTGTGGATCTGCTAACAGAATGGACAGGACCCCTAATCACAGAAGCCCATCAGTCGACAAGGCCCATCCATAACCACAGAATTCCAGTTAGCAACATGGTTCCTTACTCTGAAATAAAAAATCAACATCCATAGATCAGATTAGCAGACATTTAAGGAGCACTCTAGCATAAAACAAACCAAACAAAAAATTGGAAATAAGGAACCCAGAGGAAAGAAAGATAAAGCAAGAAACAGAATAATCTTTCCAAAGAAAAAAAAAAAAGCTATACCTATAATATGCTCAGAAAAATTTAAGATTTGTACCCATGCAACAAGAACAGGAAGCTATTATAAAAGAACAGAACATATAAAGGAGTGCTTAGATATTAGCTACGGAATAATCATAATTTAAAAATTAAATTGACTTCTAGAAGATAAATATAAGAAATCTCTTAATATGTATACAAAGGACAATGAGGTAGAACATAGCAAAAGGAATGATAGGAAAAGTAGAGCATCTATTCAGGAAGTCCAATAGACTCTTAACAGAAATCTCAGTGAGAGCCCAGAGAAAACAAGGGAAGCAATTACACACACACACACAGAAAATTTCCAGGACTGAGGGGCATGAGATTCTATATTTAAAGGGTCCTTCAAAAGGCCAAACATAATGAAGTATTTCCAGCCTAGAATTCTATATATAGCCAAATGGTCAATCAAATATGAAGGAAAGAAAGACATCTTCAGATATTCAAAGGCTCCAAAATTTTGCCCCCATGTGATTTTTCATGAGAAGCTACTGGAAAGGAGATTGACCAAAGCAAAGGAGGAATGCAAAAAAGATATGAGATCCAGGAGAAGGGAATACATTGGAGGAGATCAGTGCAGGGAAACTCAAGACAGGAGGGGCACGGTAGTCTAGAGAGAGTGCCAGCCCAGATCAAATATAGCAGAGAGATGGGAGTCCCAGGAGGGGTGGCTCCAAGATAAAACAGAACTGTTCAATCACTCAATGGACTTGACTGTGTTGAGAGGGACTTGAAAGATCTGCCAGAGAATTGTGGGAAGAATCAATGATGGGTACATATAAAACCAGGCAAATTATTAACTCTTCAAAAACAAAAGTGGTTTAAGAGATGAAATAATCACATTTTTATTCCTTTGTGAATATTTTCATAGATATAACCATAGAAACCCTAAAAATTCATTTAATAGAAAACTGCAATATAACTATGTTGGGAGGATTGAAATAAAAGAAAGGTGATATGACATGTTAGCTGAAAAATCCTGATCTGTAGATGGAAGTCAAAAGATAATGTCTAAAACTAAAGACATAGCAATGCAAACATATTATTTATAAACATGAATAAACGCTAGCAGCTCAAAATGTTGGAAATGGGGTTTCTGGGAAATAAGACTCAAGGGTGAGGAAGGGTGGGCTAGGGAACTGCTGGGGTCTTTCATATATCTTGTCATAAACAATTTGAATTTTTTAATCATGTACTTGTATTACTTTGATAAAAAGTTTAAAAATCAAGGGTATAAACAAATTAAAGATACATGCAAAGCTGTGAACTATAGAGTGAGACTCTACTATGAGCAGGTGTTGTTCAATAAGGAACAAAGGCAGATGCAGTCCCAGCACTTTTGGAATCTCTCTTTAAACATGCCATGCTCTTTTTTACCTCTGGGCCTGCACTCACATTCTGTGCCCACTGGTCTATCTGGAAAATGCCAACTTATTTTTCAAGGCTCATTTCAACCCTTCTCCCACTCCCCCAGGCAACCAAGTATCTCCTGGGTCCCACTGCCTTATGTGCAAAGCTCCAGCACAGAAATTGTCTCATTGTATTGAGCATATTCATTTGCATGCCTGTCCCTCAACTAATCCATAAGTTCCTGGAATGCAAGGACCTCATTTTACCCTCAGTATGTCCCTAGTAACTAGCATAATGTCTAAATCTATGATAAAACCCAGTAAGTGCTTGTCAAATAAATGGATGGATGCATGGATACATGGATGGATGGGTGGATGAATGGATGGATGACCAGACTGTGCTCCCCATTCCTACCTAAAAGCAAGAATAATATAAGTTGGTTAAATAATGAAGACTGAGAGAACAGAAAATGTCCAAGAAATTGATTGTACTTCCCTCCCTGAGTTAGGAATATAGGCTGCACAGAATGAGCCACCAGCACCTCAGTGAGAGCTAAAGTACTACGTTATCGCTTCCATGATATGTGAGTTCCTGGGAGATCCAAAACAATGTACACACAAGGAAAGAGCAGAAAGTAGGGAAGTGGCATGGAAGTTGGGGGGCGGGGGGGCAACACCTTGCTGGCAATGACATCTGCCTCTGCTTTGACTTCTAGAGTGAAACTCAAATGCCTCTTGGGTGCTGCTGACAGGTATTGGTCTCAGTTAAAGGTGATAAGAGAACAGGTCAGGGAACCTTCCAGTAATGATATGCCCCATGTTGAACTAGAGGTCTGGTGAACTGCTGGTGCGCTTCTCAGACCCAGCCTGTGTGCACTCAATACCGCTTACCTTCACCCCGGCCCCAAACAGAACAGCTATATCCTAAATCAGGGATCCCAACTTCACATTCTGAGTCTAGAGGGTAAGGAGCACTGGTCAAAGGCACGGGTGGGACATCTACAGCCCTGCTGATGCCATGTTGTTCCCAGCAAAGGGATCTTCAGTCATTGAAAGTTAAAATGAATTTTGCATATATTCATCCAATCCGGGCTGGTAACTGGTCAGATTTGTGGCATGATTTAAAGGCTCTGAAAAGACCACATTACCTCCAAAATATCTCCCCACTGGCCTAAAATTCTTCATTTCACTTTATAACCATGCCTGAAATTCTACCAATTAGAAACTCATTTACAAGCCCCTCTTGTAAAATGTGCAAGAGTGATTAGCTTTATTTGATGCTGCTCCAGAATCTAAAATTAGGACCAATGGCTGGGCCTAATAAAGAAAAATTGATGGGCTTCAGTTTGACTGAAAAAGCCTCTTCTGTCAGTTCTTGCTCTTCAGCAGTGGGACTGGCAACTCCCATGAATGACAGATAAACGATCACTTAAGACACACTCTACTTCTGGATGGCTCTAAGGAGTAGAAAGTTCTTCCTGGCAATGGATTAAAACTTCCTTCACAACACTTTCAGCAGTTTTCCCCATTCTGCCCTAAAAAAAAAAAGGAGGCAGGGGAAACTAGTCACCTGCCCCTGTTCAAATATTCTAAGTCGGATATCCTCTCTCTTGAAGTTCCCAGCCTTTCCTCTATGACTAAGAGCTGTGCAATATGTGTGCATGGACTTGGTTAAATATGGCCTGGCTTCAGGATTCCCTGGCTGCCCACCAGAGAATAGCCTTTACTAGGGTAGAAGTTGTAGGGTGTTTGTGATTTTGCAAGAGTAGCCTGTATTCTCTGCTTCCCTCTGACAAAGCACTCTGACCTATACGGGGGCACGCGGATCTGGAAGCATCACACAACGGACCACATACAGGGATGTCACATCAAAAAGGAAGTATATTAGTCAGCCAAAGGGGTGCTGATGCAAAATACCAGAAATCCGTTGACTTTTATAAAGGGTATTTATTTGGGGTAGAAGCTTACAGTTACCAGGCCATAATTCTTTCACCAAAGTCTGTTGCCATGTGTTGGAGCAAGATGGCTGCCGATGTCTGCAAGGGTTCAGGCTTCCTCTTCCTCTTAAGGCTGCATGGTCCCAGCTTCTTCTTCTGTAGGCTGGGATAAGTCTCTCTCTCTCCCAGGGCTCGTTCCTCTCTTGGCTCAGCTGCTCTGGTCTCTCCACAAGGTCAGCTGTAGACTATCAGGCTCTCTCTCTTCCGAGGGCCACTGCTGTGTCTATGGAGCTATCTCTATTCCTCTGTGTTCTTCTCCTGTGTGTTTACTTCCCTGAGCTCCAGTATCAAAACTCCAACTCTTTCCTCTGCCCTGTCGTTTTCTCTGTGAGT
Organism: Cabassous unicinctus; assembly: GCA_029593785.1. Lineage (NCBI taxonomy): Eukaryota > Metazoa > Chordata > Mammalia > Cingulata > Chlamyphoridae > Cabassous > Cabassous unicinctus. Next base: position 34,278 of record JAQZBX010003968.1, read on the forward strand.
CCCTACCCCCTTGGTGGTCGGGGCCTCAATGCCCTACCGACGTGGTCCAATCAAAGCCCTAATCATAATTTAATCAAGTAAAAGTGAAACCTCTGAAGTTAATACAATCTAATATACCCAGAGGAACAAACCAGTTTATAAACATAATCCAATATCTATTTTTAGAATTCATAAACAATATCAAAATGCTACAGAAGGGCTCAAGAAGGTACCAATTCCAGGGCTGGTTGCTTTGGGAAAGACCTGAACCAGGGCACAGAAGACCCTGAGTGTACATTCTGATGCCAAGCCAGAGGCTCTTTGCACCATGATATCGCCATTAAAAGTTCTACTCTTAAAGACTGGATTCCTAGCCTCTGTCCTGGATCAACCCCTCACTAACTGAAGGCTCTGAGCAACTTTCTCACCTCCTCTGAACCTCCATTTCTTCATCACTAAACGAGAACCTTCCTATCTGGCTTTGGAGCATGTAAGAGTGTGTGCATGAGGACAAAGCATGCGAACACCAGGAATGACTTTGGGTACGGGGATCTGGGCCCACAAGGGCACCTGCAGGGTGCCAGGTAGAGGCCCACAGAGGACGCAGGCTCTATGAACCAGAAAGATGCAAAGACCCTCCCTGGGGCCCCCAGGGAGCATTGCCATGGCAATGGCAAGGCTTTCCTTTTTCTTTTACTGTTTTGGGCCCTGGAAGCAAGGAGGGCTCATTTGGATGGAGCCCACACTCAAGGCACTTGAAAGTTCAGATGGAGGGAGATACTAGTCTTCTTGATAGTAAGCACAGTTTTGGTCTTAAGTGACTGAAGAGGAAAATAAAACAAAAGTGACCATATCTGCACCCTAAGCAGTTGGGTTGGTCTTAGTGGCATCCTATGTACTGGAATTGAATTGCACGGTTTATTAAGTGTTTCATGTACTTTATTCACTTCTCACAATAGCCCTACAAGGTGGGTGGGACAGGTGTCATTGCCGCTGCTTTTCAGGTGATGGACCTGCAGCTGGGGCACGTGCCTTGCCCAGGGTACCAGAACTGATGGGAGGAAGAACCAAGACGCTGATGCAGTGCTTTGCCCTCCAGATCTAGAGTCCCCTTCTGTTGTACCGTGGCTCCTCTCCAGACACATGAAAACCCGTGAAACCATGGAAGAACTCACCATTCAGGACAGGAATCTAGGAGAATGGCACTGGTGACTCATTATCAAGACCCAGACACCAGGGCAGCCGGAGGAGTCGCTGTATCCCAAGGTAACCAGCAACAGCTTCAAGGAAGAGGTGGGGGCTTCGGCTTGATTTAATTCATCCAAGCAACTCTTTGTTTCACAGACAAATGGTTATTTGAAAAGATGCTGATGAATTCTATCCAGTCATTTTTTAGCAACAAGTTGCTTGGGGCTGATCTGCAAAATCGTCTGCTGCTTGATGTAATCCATTTTTACCCAAACTGCTTTATGTGCTAAACAAATCAGGGCAATGTTTCCACGTTTGCTTTTTTGTTGGTTTAAAAGCAGAGGCTGTTCTAGGGCCGCAGCCGCAGCTCCCAGCCCCCAGCACCTGCCCACTCTGGAGCAAGGCGCAGCTGCTGTGGCTGGGACAGCAGACACAGCTTTCTGCCCTTACTGTTGAGCCCTGGAAGGAGACACCAGTGAGAAAAGGACCCCCAGCATCACAAGGCAGCTCTCTGGAAATGGGTTTTCGTTGGGGAGGGGAGGAGAGGAAGCACTGAAATGGGAGGAATTATCATTTCTAGAGTAGTCTTTGGATAACAAATTGCTGAGGCCTAAATATCCACCGATTATTCTATCTGAGTTTATCTTGTTGCGACAGATCCGCATGCTGTCATCAATCACGCTGCGTATCCATAAAACAGCTTGATAGTACACATGTATGCTCCTCAAAATAAAGTTGTACCATTTACACATAATAACTTATTGGGCTGCAGGCTTTGCCTGACGTATGCTCAATATCATCTGACGCTTTATTGGATCCCACACAAACTTTTGCCTAATACAGTCTTTTTACAGAGAAAAGTTAATTGAAGTCTTGACTGTAATAAAGAAGATTAAAAGGAAAGAAAAGGAACTGAGGCAGCCCGTTCTGGGGGCCTTGGAGGGAGAAGGGCAAGGCACGACTCTTTCTGAGCTCATTGGCCGCACCCTGTGGACAGGTCAGTTCTGCTCTCCAGACCTGAATTGCCTCATCTGTAAAATATTTGGGATTGCCAAATATTAAAGTGTAAATTATGCAGAGGAAGTGAGAGAGGTAGAGAAGAACAGAGAGGGGGCAGGAGGGGGCTCCTGGGCAGAAATAGGGATAACTGGTCAGAGCATCCATGAAGGCAGAAGGCTGCTCCCAGCAAGTCATTAGGAAGATGGCGGGGCGGGGGGGATCAGGAAGGACGCAAAATAGTGTGAAAAGTAGTTGGAGGCTTTCTCTGATGACTGTCATTCTCGCTAACAGCTATAGCTTATTTATTTCTCTCACAGCACTTACTAAAGTTTGGATAAATGTTATTTGTTGACATTTATTATCTGACTCTCCCCCTGGACTGTCAGTTCTGTGGGGCTGCGACGTGGCCACCTTCACACTTTGGTCTGCATGTACTAAGCACTCACTAAACAATCGGTGCTTGGGTGAGAAATGAATGGACAAATCAGGCCTGGGAAGACACCGGTTCTGGCACTTTCGGAGAACTGGCACGTGCCCCTCCTCCGGGAGGCCCCCTGGCCCAAGGCCTGTGCCCTCCCTTCCTCCCACCTCCTCCTGACTTGCTCATGCTGGGCCCACACTCTCAGCGTATAACCAACCTAAACACAAACACAACGCAGGCAAACAGTCGCTCTGCTCTTGGTGCACGACTTAAGGGAGGCTCCCTCCGCTCTCCATCCAGATCAGTGGAACGTGGAAAATGATTTAGGGGGCACACTTTAAGAATCCCCAGAAAAAGTAACTTATCAAGAGGTGGACAAATACCTGGTAATTACATCTCACAAGAAAGAGTTGAAGGTACTGGCAAATGCCATATAAACATGCAATATGTCTCATGGAAAAATTCGGTGGGTTGCATGAAATGTGGGACAATGCGAGTCGTTCTCAAGCCCCTGGCACATCAAAGTCACCTGTGGAGCTTTGTCACCTCTACGCCCAGGCTCTGCTCTTGGAAGTCCTGAGTCAGGAGATTTGGAGTACAGCTAGAGTTCCTGAAATGTCACGCTTGAGGCTGGTGTGCCCTAAAGTTTGAGACCAGCAGGACTCGGTTTTGACTTAAGTCCCTTTCAGCATCAATCCTAAGTGCAATTTTTAAACATCTTTTGTGGGGGTGGGGGGAGGTGTAAAGAAATGTGGTTTTCTGAAAACTCATAAAATTTTGGATAAAACAAGTGACTGAAATCGTGACTTTAACATCTGACCCCGTCATTAATGAAAATTAAACTAGACTTTTCACTGCCCACTGAGCTTGCCATGCTCACTCCCTGTCCCCATCCTTGGCTTATGGAATTCTTCAACCACCTACCTGGTCCTTTGCTTCCTCACAGCCTCTCCAAATCATACCCATTTGTTTGGGAAAATGATGGGGTGTGGTCACTTACATGAAACTCAGTTGGCAATTGAGCAAAGAACCTGACTCAACACCGTTTTGTTGAGACATTTGAAATTTGCATTGGGACAGTCCAGCCACATTCATGCATTTATTCACTCATTGAACAAACACGTTTGACCCCCTTCTGCAGATCAGGAACTGTGCTGGGTGCTGGGTTTGGAGCAGTGAACAAAACAGATATGAAGACATGCCCCTTTGCTTCACGCTTAAGCTCCATTGCTTAAGATTAATCTGCAGTTTCCAGCTTAGTGCTCTGGGAAGTCTGTAGTGTACACAGCTCCCGAGAGCTTAAGGAGCCATGACTCTTATGAAGAATCACAGATATTATCCTGATGAGTGTCCATTCAATCATTCAAGGTTTCATCCTCATACCCAAGTGGAGTGTAAGAGGTTGAGATTTCGTGGAACTCTTTCTGAGTGGTGCAACTTTGTCCCTGGCAAAAATATACAAATAAGCAAGTTTAGTTTAACCTAAAACTCAGGGACATTTGCCTTGGAAAGGTACCAGGCGCCTTGGCTCCTCTATGCAGCCTAACTGGACCTTGCCGAAGCAGAGCTGCAGATCTCTCTGAGCCCGTGTGTCTGCCTGGTTACCATGGCTGTGTGACTGGGGCGGAGGTCCAGGAGCATGCTGGACATGGGCAGAAGCAAATCAGCCTGGGGAATCCGTGCTACTGAGATAATCACAGATATTAGGGGTCGGAACTCTTCCCTTCTTCTCAGGCCAGTCTGTTTCCCTTGCCCAAAGCAGCTGGAAATGGTTTGCATTGGACTGGGCTAGCCTGGGTGACTGAGTTGAAAGCATCAACTCAGGGATTAGAGACATTTTCCCATGACACTCCACATTTATTCTTAGTCACCAGGGTCCAAGGTTTTGCCCTCACCCTTCTCAGCCCAGGCCATTCTGTCTCTCCAGGATGATCTGAGCACTCCAGGATGGCCCCCTGGCCCCTGAAAATGGTCCAGGTAGGGAAAGATTAAACGCCATGCTCTGTTTAGCCTTTTCATCTCCCAGTTACTATTGCCAGCAAGTCCCCCCTTTCCCAGCCAGGACTTCTGCTATGCTCTGGGGGTACAGGTCCCCTCCCTACCACACTGCACACATCCTTTCCCTTTAGTTAATCTAAAGCCAGGCTAGGACTTTCAAGAGGAACTCTTGTTAGGAAACCCTGGGAGCACAAAGAAGAGAAATAGATGAGTGCAATAATGCTTCACATTTGTATAGCACTTTGCAGTTTGCAAAGCACTTGCACATTCATTACCTCATTTACCCAGCATGGATTCCTTCCCCTAAGTTAACTAAAGCCTAGCCAGAGATTGGCATGGGTTCTGCCAGGAGTTTCCTCCATCCCTGCCTACCATTCCCCAGATGCCAACCTAGATATCTGGCAAACTGGTAGCCCAAGAGGTACACTGAGAGCCCCCCACACACCCCTGCCCAAGAGTCAATTCCTGGTCTCATGTCTGAGTCTGACTTTCTCCTGGTCCAGCCGGCCCACCCCTCTCCTGGAGGTTGCTTTCTGGAAGCATTTTCACTAAGTGGTTGCTAATGATGCTTCTAACCACTGAGGGAAGGGAAGTGTCTTGTTTCCAGGACATCGCTGGGTCTGGATGTTCTCGACTTATTTGGGGAGAACAATAATACCTGACCTTCACTGGCTGAGTGCCAGGCACTGCTTTGGCATTGGTCTGGCATCATTTCCTCCTCACAGAAAGGATCAGGTGGACAGTGTAACCCCCGCTTTACAGATGAGAAAGACTTCGCAAATACAAGTCATATTTTTATGTCGTAGAGGTAATCGATGGATTGGGTGAAATGTAGAACGATGAGACTGACCCCGTTTCCTTCATTTGGTCATTAATTTATTGCTGCATGCATTCGAGATGCATTTACCAAGCTCCTCCTGGGTGGCAGGTCACTGAAAGGCAACAGGGAATCAGACGTGGCAGGTCACTGAAAGGCAACAGGGAATCAGACGTGGCTCTGCCCCCAGGCGCCCCCTGGCTGGCTGGTAGCTGCCAGCCTCCTCGGCTATTGATAATAATAATGCCACAATGTTATCACAGAGGCCGGAGCCCAGTCGGGGGGCAGAGGAAACAGCTCAAAGGATGCGACACCCACGAGGAGGGAGCAGGGGGCCTCCAGGGAGACAAAGCCGCAGAAGCAAAGTCTTGGAGGTAAGAGAGAGCATGGCACATCCTGGGAAATCCATGAAACTCAATATCACTGGGCACGTGGGGTGGGGATAAGTTGTCTACTGAGTTAGGGGGTTTGGGCTTTATCTTGAAGTCGGTAAAGCACTATTGATGGGTTTTAAGCAGAGAAGTGATATGAGAAGGACTTTCCCCCTGAAGTGATTTTTTAAATTAAGTCTCTGCTTATCAACTTGTTTTCCTGTGGTTGCCTCTTTCCAATAAAAGTGAGCTCGGATGGGAGGATCTCAGTAAATAAGGCTCTCTGGCCACTGGTTGCTAATTAGCCCTTTCTTTGGTAAGAGGTAAGAAGGTTTTCTCCATCCTCCTCCATGCTGTGTTCTCCCCCCACCCCCACCCCCACCCCCACCTTAGATACCTAGGGGAACTTTAACCATCTTGGTTCAACAGGCTAACTGCAAAGCACAAGCACATGCATGTCTTTGAATACATGGAGCTTCCATTTTTCCTGGATTTCCCTTTGCGCTTGGTGCCATTTTCAATAGTGACCTGTGCTCCGCACATGCTGCACTGACCAGTGCCCTGCTCTCCAGGTATTAAACAAGCTTGTGTCACCACCCAACCTTCTGGCCGGCTGGCCCTGTGCTGAGGCCACTCTTCCCCACACTGACGGGAAGCTCCCGGGGACTGGCTGGGTTTGGAGAGACATAGATGCTGACACCCCCTTGCCCTTGGGGAGCCCTCTATTTGAGGAGAGGTGAGGGAGCAAGGGGCTGTGGCTTGCCAGCCAGGCCCACCAAATCAGGGCTCGAGATTCATGGGGCTGCAGGGCCAACTCCATCTCACAGCAGGAACAGCGTCTTACAGAGGTTTGAAATGTCCAGAGCCCCCAGCTCATAGCACACATATGAGCTTCTCTTGAGCAGCCCCTCTCTACAGAACCAACGTCCTGTTATGTTTCACAGATCTGAGATGTCTCAGAAACTGGTTCTCATCAATCTGTGTGACCACCTGGGCATGAGACACCAAATCAACAGACCCTGCCTTCCTTTGGGTGAAGGGGGCCTTTACCCCCATCTGCGGCGGTCTGAAAACCTCGGAGAGTCTGCTGAGATCAACACACAACTGTCTAGGATGGCGTGCGCACTGCTTTCTTCGCCCCCCAAAAGGGACCCACAGTCCTCCAAAAGGTTAATAAGCCTGATGTGGAGGGCACTGGCCGATCTGCACGCATTGGCCCTCCTGTCACCCACCGCAGCGGGGCCCAGGCTTCCCTATCTCGGGCGTGCTCCAATCACATCCAGTTGACCCAACTAATGCAAACACAGCAATAATTTATTTCAGTTCAAAGAAATGCAAATTGGGTTAATATCCCTTTCTCTGAACCATCACATACTCAGTGTAAACTAATTCATTTCCACAGCAATGAATTTTTCTAGAAACAAATGATACTCTTCTGCACAATTCAAACCAGCACATTTTTTAATGCAACAAACATTTATAAACCACCCATCCCTCCCCCCTTTCCTTCCTTCCTAAAAATACCCATTGTGGCACCATCTTCTAGTCTACAGCCTGCCATCCTCAAGTGCTGCATTGTATTTACATAATGGGACTCTTTCAATCCCAGTCATCTAATTGCTCTGTTTACTATTATCCCCATTTTACAGATAAAGGAGCTAGGATACTAAGAGGTCACCTGATCAGACCCAAGCCCCAGGGCAGGTCTGTAAGGGAGTGCACAAGTTTGCTGGATACCGCTGCCTTGGGAGGGGGAGACCAGGTAGCCTGCCTGTTTTATGCTTCTAGAGAAAAGCAAGAAAAGCTCTGAGAGGTCTCCTCAGCCACCCCTGCCTACCCTTCCATCGTGCTGGGCACATTTGTATGGCTACATCTAAAAGCAGGAGCCTTAAGGAGGGAGTGAGGAGGCCCTAGGGAGAGAGGGAAGCTTCCCGCAGAAGCAGCAGCTTGGGACCAGCCAGAGGACCTGGAACAGTAAGCCAAAGGGCCTGGCGTTACCCGGAGCTGTGAGACCTCAGGCAGGTCCTGCCCCTCTCTGAACCTCGTTTCCTCAGCTTAAATAGTGACGCCTTTTCTATAACCTCCAACACCCTCTCAGATGTGTCCAAGGAGCCTGACAAGGGCCTGACTCCCCGGGCCGTTCCCAGCCAAAACCCTCACACTGGGCGGTCTCCCCTCACCAAGCACCCCAGACCTCGCGCTCTAGCCTGGGAGGACCTGCCGCGGGACATCTAGTTCAGCTGGTCACCCCTCCAGACCAAATGTGAGTGGCTGTCACCCTTTATAGATACATAATTTCACACACACTCACATGCACAATTTCTTCTGAAGACGTAGCTCTTAATTTAAAGAGGTAAACCCCAAGAAGAAATTATTTCTGGCTCCCTTCCAGCACCATGAGAAAGGAATCTGGAAACCTCATCCTGGTGCCCATCGAAGGGGCCACTTCCAGGTACCACCCATCCAGCAGCTGCCTGTGAGCCGTGGAGCTGCAGGTCCCAGAGGCTTGTTAATTAAAATAAAATGGCTGCCTGCACTGGGCATTACTGGGAGGGACGCTTTTTCTAGAAAGGATTTTCCAGAAAACAAAAGCAATTGCTGTGCAGGGGCTTTTCCAGAAAAAGGAACAATGGAACCCACTCTACAGAATTGCCAATAAGCAACACCTAGTAATAAACCAGTTTGGACTGGGTAGAGAAAGCTTATCAGAATGGACAAGCATGGCATACTAATCAATTTATATCTGCTCCCCAGTCTGTAAGACCCCACCCCCATCTATGTAAAATGAAAACTTGACAGTCAGAACAATTCCGCACTTGCTTGTGCATTTGTCCTGTATCAGCTCCCCCTGGGTGGAGCTCCTTTCCATCTGCAGTTTGGATGCCACCCCTTTCATGAATCATATAGTGCTCAAACGCCCATAATTAGTATCTTGTCTAATATATATATATAATTTTAGGAGGTATTGGGGATTGAACCCAGGACCTGGTACATGGGAAGCAGGCGCCCAACCACTGAGCTACATCCGCTCCCCTAAGAGATTTTTAAGAGGCTAAAGTCACAACTTGTTTGCCGTTGTGCCCACACCTGCACCCAAGCACCTCCCCGTGGCTGCCCCAGCCCTGAGCGCCCTGACCGGCGGCCGTGGCGGCGGGGGCTGTGCCTGAGGCACAGCGTCAGCACGTTGCTGCGGCAGGACTCGTTATTAATAAACACGCTGCCTCAAGCATTTGCTCACGATTGTTTGATATTTCAGTTTTCAGTAATTTTCTCAGTTAATAATTTATTAAATGGATTATTTGTCATTTCAATTTATTAAAAATTGATAAAGGGCTCATTTCTTTTTTCCCAAGCTAGGACACAGGGAGCGTATATAGGCCAGAGTACAAATTAAAGGCTCCTGTTTCCCTCCCACCCCCGACCCCGCCCAGTGAGCACCCTCTTCCTAGCGTCTGCACCCAGGGCCTTGCTCCCAGGTCAAGCCCTGAGGCTGGAGAGGCAGCCCCACCCCTGTCCCCCGACACCGTCACTGCCCATCCCTAAACCCTGGCTTCTTGCATCATCCTTCCCCGCCTCCCACCCACGTGCTGAACACCCAAGGCCTCCAGCTGCCCCACTCAGAAAGGAGAAGACATTACCAGCTCCCTCAGCAGTCTCAAGCCCTGGATGGGCTGCATTTTAATAGTGGGATTTTAGCCACCATGATAGGAGTAGGAGGGAGGGATTTAAAGCTGGAGGGAATGGACTTGCAGAGGCTACTCAGAATGGCTACCTGCTCTCCCCATGGCAGCACCAACCCGAGCAGCCATCTGTCTTGTCTCGGGTGCTGTTCATGATTTCATGGTTTCTCTATTTTGTTCAGGGCCTTGCCTGTTTACAAGACAATCACGTGAAGACACTTGGGATGAAAATGTAAGCAGGACAATCTCTTGATCCTTCTCTTCTCTCTCCTCCTTGTCCTCCTTTTTCTCCCTATAAACCTCCTTCTCTTATTTCCCCTCCTCTCTCCCTTTCCACTCTCTCACCATCTCCACAACCCTTCCTGCTTTTCTCCTCTCTCCTTTTTTTTTTTAAAGGAGGTACCAGGGAGTGAACCCAGGACCTTGTACATGGGAAGCAGGCGCTCAACCACTGAGCCACATCAGCTCCCCAATGAGAGTTGGTTTTTTCATTTGTTTGTTTTTGGGAGATACTGGGGGTCGAACCCAGGACCTCATGCATGGGAAACAGGAGCTCAACCACCTGAGCCACATCCGCTCCCCTCTCCCTCTTTCTTTTTTTTTTAAAGATTTATTTATTTATTTATTTATCCCCCCCCTGCTGCTTGTGCTTGCTGTGTCCATTCACTGTGTGTCTTCTCCGTGTCTGCTTATCTCCCCCTTGCTGTGAGGTCCCGCTGCATCAGCCCACGGCACCGCGCGGGCCGGCCTGCCCTCACAAGGAGGCCCCGGGAAGCGAACCCGGGGCCTCCCATATGGTAAACGAGGGCTCTATCGACTGAGCCACACCCGCTCCCCTCTCCCTCTTTCTTAAGTTCCCTTTGCCTTCTAGTCTCTCCGTCCTCTTTCCCTCTGCCTTTCTTCCCTGCAGCCCTTTGCCTCTCTGGTCCCTCTTCCCCCAAGGACCTGGTTCTCGGGCTGGTTAAATGCCTGGGTGGCCTGTGTGGGCATCATGGAGCTTCATCACCAGTGCCCTGAGGTCAGACACCTCTGCGGTCATTTCCAGGCTGGGAACTAAGCCCCAAAGGTGCCCCATGTGCCTGGGTCCCAAATCAAGTCCCTGAGAGCCCACCTAACCACAGGAAAAATAAGATGGCAGCACTTTCTGGATCAAAAAAGACGCAGGTGGATGCCCACCCAGCCCCTGGCAGAACCACAAGGGCAGAAGCTGGGCCCGCACCCTGAGCAGAGGAAGGGGAAGGAAATCTGGGTGAGGGATGGGTGTGGAGACAAGCAGCAGCCACCTCAAAGTCACTTTAGCCAGGAGGACGTGGTCATAACTTTGCCTTTTCCGTCTGCCTTCACAGCCTCCTTGAGATCCCATGTATCATTGTTTTCCAGAGCACTTTCCCCAAGATGAGTTTAATGGCCTTATAAAAGTCACATTGTGCACAAATTGGGAAGTTTCTGAAGCACCACACGGCTCTCATGCATATACACTCGCAAAGTTCCCACAGCCGAGCAGTAAGGCAATTCAAGGCACAAAAACATCCTTGGGTAAATTACTTCCTATTAGTATGTCACATATTTCTTAGCTATGACTGTAGTTCCAGGAGGTGACAGCAGCAGTTGACAATAAAACTTTGCACTCTTTTTTATTTATATTTTCCCTGCCTTTCTCTTTGGTTTTATTTTTTCTTCCCCCCTCAAAGTTACATAACATCACATGCGACTCATGATCTCCTTGCTCCCAGAGAAACAAGGCCTCCTGGAGCTTCTCCTGACGCCCTCCCTATGGGGCTATCCAAGAAGGTAGCTAACCTCAAGGGACAAGGAGGAGACTCAAAAGGGGTGCTACAACGTCCTTTAGACAGGATGCTGGAGCCTGGGGCTGGGCTTCCTCAATCCCCACCCCTCTGTTCCTCCCCAACCTCTTACCTAGATGCAATTTCCTGCACCTCTTCCAGTCCTTGATTCTCTGAACAGATACCATATGCCTGAACATGGGCTAGAAGACATGGAAGAGACAAGAGAAGACAGGAGTCCATCACCTAGGTCACGAGTAAGACCCACCCAGGGAAAAAGCCTCATCAAAGTAGGAGGGAGAAAAATGAGCATTTTAGCCTAAACGTGCTACAGGGTCTGGGCTGGAAGGGTCCAAGTTCAGGCTAAAGGAGGCCTCAAGCCAGGCTTTGATGGAGAGTAGAGGACAGAGTCACTGCAAGCAGGGGACTCCATTCTGTCTTCTGAAAAGTGAGGCCTCCCTTTTGCTGGTCTTTGCAAACACAATGACACCTTGGCTTTTAAGTACAACCGAGAAGAGAGTGAGAAGGTAACTCCAGCAGGGAATTGATACTGTTGAGCAAGAATCTTCTCTCCGTTGTCCCAAGACTTTAAAAAGTCCCTCAAGCACAGGGCAGCAGGTTCAGGCCCGGGGGTGGGCCTCCTGAGGCCCTCTAGCCCATGTTCAACGCCTGATGCTGGACCTCAAGCCAGAGTCCCCAGCCCCAGGCCTCCATCCAGGCATGGCAGACCCTCCTTCCTCTCAGGACAAAGGTGCCCCAAACATAGAGGGAATGGCAACCTGGAAATCTCTGTCCTCCAGGACCCTTTCCCAAGATTTTCAACTCCCAGCCTATTCCCTCCTCCCAGGGCTGCAGGATTCAGAAATCAGCCCCTCCTCAGAGGCGGAGGCTCAGCTCAGCTTCTGCTCTCAGGCCCCCTGGCCCCCTTCTGGCTTCACCTCTCCCATCCACAGGAGCTGGATTCCTGTGGTCCTCAACCCTAACTCAGAACCGTGGAGCCAATGGCAGCTCCTTCCCTCTCTTCTACCCAAGAGCATCCAGGTCACTCTCCTTCTCAGAATCTCAGGTCTCAGGTCTGAAGAGTCACCCAACCCAAGCTGTTGTGCCCGGAGTGTTTCAGCCTTGTCCCTATAGAAAGATGAGGGTCCAGACCTTTTCAAGAAACACATCAGAACCACCAGGGGAGGACAGGCCCTACAGCCACTGAAGACGAGAATGGGAGAGAAGTTTTAAAGTTTGAAGAAAATGAGGTAAGCTTCTCCACAATTGAAAAAGGAGCAGAGGGGCAGATTAAGGAATATGGATTAGGGGAGGGGGAAGGGACATTTTTTTCTGTAAATGCCATAAAATGATGACTTTAATTATTTTTAACATTTCCACTAAAGTTTTGATACTGTCTTCAGGGTCATTGAAATAATGGGAAGACTCTTTCACTAAAAAATAAAAATACTGTCAGATCAATCCCCAAATTGTGAACTGTCCAATGCTTTTTTTTTTTTTTTTTTTTTTTTTTGGTCAGTATAGATACGTCCTGAATATTTTAGGACTCTTTGGACCTCAATTCTCTACCACTTAAAATTCAAAATTGCATCTCCCCCCTACTACCACCACCACCTTCTCCCAGGACTTTAATTTCTCTTCTCCCTCCAACATTATTTATTTAAGCCTCCTAACTGTATTATTTATTTTAACACCATATCTGTATTATTTATTTTACTGTAGCTCCATAACGATATTATTTAAGTCTATAAAATAAAGCTTTTTCCCTTGAACTCTCTGTGCAAAATAAAATTGTATTGTACTGAAACATTCTTTGAAATGCCCTTCCTTTCTACCACTGGATAATAATAATAATACTTTGCATTTATATAGTACCTTTCATCCTGGGATTATTTAAGTCTGCAAAGCAGTCTGTCTGAATTCTCTATGCAAAATCAAGTTGTGTGATAATATTCTTTGAAATGCCCTTTATTTTTCACCACTTGCTGGTACAGAAATGCCTTTGTGTACCACTTTTCACCTAGGAATCCCCAAGTGGGTTATTTCATTAATGCTCATCTACTTAGAAAAGGACTGGGTAAATATTGTCCCCACTTCCTTAGTGGCAAAATGGGAGCACTGAGAAGACCTCTTTAGGCAGGAAATATGTGTAAGTCAGAGGATGTCAGAAGAAGGGTGCCCACGAGCCATCTCCCAGCTCGCCCCAGCCTCCCTCTTTCAGTCAATCATCCTGCATCTAGCAAAGAAAAGTCTACTGAGCTCCAAAGCCAGATTGCCTGGGTTGACTCTACTTCCCCCTGAGCAGCATCTTCTGGGCAAGTCACTTCAGCTCTGGAGGCCTCCGTTTGCAGGTCTGTACTCAGCAGCCTCCCCATGCCCTGTGCTTTGCTCAGGCTTCTCCCCACAATATGAAGGGCCCTCCTACTCCTTGCCACTTGTCCATCTGTCAAGGCCTAACTCCAGTTCCACTGCTGCCTCTGTGCCTTCTCCATCAATGGCAGTGGGCATCTGTCCTTTTCCTTTTAGACAGCCCTGAGTTTCAAGTACACATTCTGGAGATAGGTTATATGTTATTTTGCACAATTTTTAACTGTCTCTTGTGCGCGAACTTTCATTTATTTGTTCATTCATTCATTCAGTCAGTCAGTCAACAAACATTTATTGAGTACCCACTGTGTACCGGGCACTCTTCTTGGCTCTAAAGATACAGCGTGAACAAAACAGGCAAAAATCCCAGCAGTCTCAGAGCTTAAATCTTGTGGAAACTACGTCCATGACCAGGTCTGTAAAGCTCAGTCATAGCAAGCTTCCCACCTTCTTCTTTCAAAGATCAAAGTGCTGAATGGAGCTGAGTGTACACAGCAGGAGAGCAGAAGGTAATTTTTACCTGATTTTTAAAATAGCTATGACATGGAGTTCAAAGACTTTGAAATTATCATTCTAACAATTGTCTCCAGTATCAAAAAAACATTTTTTAAAAGTTGACTCCAGTTCCAAACTGGTTAGTAAGTCTCTAACTACCCTTGTAATGGTTTATACAATCAATGTAACTCTTCCCTAAAGTATGGGGCAGGTCCATAAGCACCAGCCTTTCAGTTGCCCAGGCATCTCATGGGGCTGGTGCCTTCCAGTGTTACTGGAATTCACAAGGCCAGCACGGAGCCGTGCATGCCATGGCGGCTCAAAAATGGCAGTACAATATCCTTTCCCTTCTTGAGGCTCTGGTACTCACTTCCCTGTGCTGACCGTGAGACTGAAACATTTTGGCTGATGAGAAGTGCCAAATGCTCTCCCCAGTCAGTTCCTTCCAGAAGACACTGGAGAGTCGGGCAGGGCTCCTATCTCTTCTGCGGTTTGTGCTCCAGCCCTCAAGGATTTTGCAGGCTTCTTTGGGGGTGCTACCCACCACAGCACTTAGCTCCAACCTCCTTTTCACTTTCAAACCACTGTGCCTTCACTGGTTTTTCTAACCCCCTCTCCTCACTATTCATTGTGTTCTTCATATGCTGTGTATGATATTCTTTGACTACTCTGCATGATCTCAGGGATGTTTCATCCTAATCAATCCCTTATCCAATTTCCATCACAGGGCCACCCACCAGAAAAGGATTTCAGTAAATGGCCAATAAATATTTACATGGAATCTGGTTCGATTTTGTGGAATATATGAAGCAGTTACAGTAGCTTCATCTTAATAGATCAAAAAGGTAGATTTGCTGTCTCCAAGCTCTCTTGACTTCTGGCTTGTGTGCCTCCTTTCCATCAGAGAAGAGAATACTTCCTCTCCAAAGCTGCATATCACTAGGTCCTTCCTGGGAACCTTCTCTAGGCCCATAATTATGCTGGGTATTGAGGAATCAGTTAGAAGCAAGCTGTGGACCCCTGTACACAAAGACCACAGTCTAGTTGGGGAGACAAACAGAGCTAGGCAACAAAACACTGAGTGTAAATGCCATGTGATAAACACGGAGTCCCATTGGGCTATTTACAATGGACTCCTATTCCAGTTAGGCCAGGTCAAAAAAGACTTTCTACAGAAGGAGTGAGCCAAAGAAAGGGGCAGATGGGAGGCATTCAGGCAGAGGGAACTGTGCAAAGGTCCTGCGGCAAGCAGAGCACGTTCAAAGAACTGGAATAGTTCAGATTCTCTGGAGACTGCAGAGGTAAGCCATGGCAGACCTGAGGGATCTTTTAAGCTCTGCGTCAGAATTTGGACGTTGACCTGAGGTCACGAGGAAGACATTGAAATCGACTAATCAGAGAAGTAGCATAACTATATGCAAAAAAAAAAACAAAAATTGTTCCATTGAGGGAAAAAAATGAATACCAGGAGGTGAGAGGAACTCCTTGAGGAATTAGAGGGGATAAGTTTAGGAAATAATTGTTAAAACTTTTCTAAAAGAATTATGCTGCTGTTCAGCTTTGCTTCTAAACTTCAATCCTGGGTCATTGTCTTCTCTAGCACAATGTCAGGCATGTCAATAACAGCTTTTCCCTCCCATCCCCTCAGAACCAAATGAGGGCTAGACAATGGAGTCAGACAAAAGCAGGAGAGATCAACTTCATTACAATTAAAAGCTGAAGGAGAGCATAGCTCCAGCCCTGTGGCCCAGGGAACTGGCCAGCCCTTCACCCCTAAATGATGCAGAGTCCCCCACAGCTGAACCACCTCTGGCTTCCACTGCTCTGTGCAGCCTGACACAGAGAAGATGAGAGCTGGAATCCTGCAGAGAGGGGGCCTTTGTGTGGCCTCACCCACAGCTTCTCACCCTCCTCTCCCTACAATTGGAGGAGAGGCTGGTGGGGACCCAGGAGCTCAATGCCCTCCACCTGGAGAGTGGCAAGAATGAGTTCTCCCAAAGAGCTGTTAGGTAAATTGATTAAGGATTGACTCAACCCAAGGTTTTCCTAGTTCTGTACTGAATTACCCAAAGAGCAAGAGAAACTAAAGGGAACCCTCATGACCTCCCCCTCATTTCCCTCCACAGGACCTGGGAATGAACCAAAGGACCTGGCACATGGCAAGCAGGACATTTCTTAGAAGTCTCACTTGGAAAACATTTCTCCTCTAAAATATCACCATGACTTCACTGTCGGTGGGGTGTGGAGTTTGTTAGTGGTGAGATTTGTTTTAATCCTAGTGGAAGATTTGTTAAAGAGAGGCTTAACTATCTTTGAAGCTGAAGGACAACTATTGAAGTTGCTGGTTAGTTTCTTTACTTGGAGTAAATCTCCAGTGGGCTTCCTTTGGTTCTGCCAATACAAAGCGTAACCAAAGGGCCCCCACAGGGGATTTGTTCTGGGTGGGAAGGGGGAGTGTGTTAAGGAATATTTTGACTGATGAGCAGCCAACATCAGTCATGAGGCCAGCAGCTCTGGTTCCCCAGGCCCCCACCCTTTGGAATATGGAACTGGAGGTTGAGGGAAAGGGCCCAAGTACATTTGCATAGGCACATCAGAGCTTCAGGAAGAAAGAGGTGGAAATATCCCACCCCTTCTTTTTGAGGCACAAGTCATTGGAAGCCATCAGATGGATCAGAGTAGGTCTGGACTAGACCAAGTAGCAGGAAAAGAGAGCAAGTTCCCCTTCTAGGGCTTTGTTCACTTAGGTAATGTCCCTCACAGCTGAACCACCTTCTGGAAGGCTCACTTGACTGACGTTAGACCCTCTGGCAAACTCCTTTGCCCCGATGCAGACATTGGGGGTGAAAGGCTTCCTGGGAGTGAGAAGGTTGGGACACCTGGAGCCCAGGCTTTCTTCTGGTAGGTTCCCTAAGCCTGCTTAAGGAAGAAGCATCCTCTCTCAGACATCTGTGGACCAGCAGCCAGAACCGTTTCAAGAGGCCCACTCGAGTGGACTTGGAAGCAGGAAAACAGCAAGGTAGATGGATTCCCCCAAAACAGGCTCCTGGGAAAGGCTGAACATTTTAATAATAAACATAACTTAAAATTACTATTGAAGTCACTGGAACCACTCCCACGTCTTTCAGGTGCTTCAGAAAGATGCACCATCTTTTCCAGAGATTCAGCATCCTCCATACACCTCGCCTGTCCCGAGAACACGTGGGCCTCAGCTTCAGCAGCGTGGGCCTAATGAATGGGTCTCAAGTCCAGATGCACCAGAGAGGTTCTTCTCCGCCCCGCCACCATGGAACCAGTTGGTGGACATCTTAAAAAGTGGAGTGATAGATCTTTTTGGGAAGCCAATACATTCATCATATTCCCAGTCTCCACTCCAGAAATCCAATAGAATTCCTCCCATAGCACATGGAGCATCACCCTCTGGACAGTGCGTTGAGAATCAGGAAGCATGGCACACTGAGGCAGAGTGATTGTGCGTTTGTGGGCTTTAGGACCAGGGCGGCTTGTGGTTTCTGGAGCCAGTTAGTGAGGCGAGGCAGACACAGGGCTGGCTGCCAGCACGGGTCACAGAGTGGAGAAGTGGCTTTCTGAAGAGCTGGGTCCAGAATCGATTAAGCAGTAGGGCTATTTATTGACCACTTTAGATTCCATAGAAAGAGAGGAAAAAAAATAATCCACCACGAAAATGAAATGCTGTCAGTAACCCCAATAGGCTTGCCCACCAACTAACGAGAACAAGGTAAATTTGAGCTCAATTTACTCAGATGGATAATAAAACTTTCAATTATGGTTGCATTATTTGTTGCTATATGGTTGAAAGATTAGGTGACAATATGCAAAAAATAGTTTCTTCATATTATAATATTTAGTAATGTCATTTTATTTTTTATATGTTTCATTAAATTGTTTTGTGGCTTTATTATCTACCCAGATGCACAGCCCAGAAATACAATTATTCAGATTTAGAAGCAATAAAATTTGGCATGCATTTTCTCGTATTCAGAATTCCTGCATGTTAAAAAGAAATTATAGCATTCTTCCCACATTGCACCGCTCTGAGGCCCTCACAGACCCATTCATTAACCGAAGACATTACAGAAAGCACACCATTTAGGCTAAAGGGCCCTTCGGATAACAGATATGCATGCACGAAGCGAATATTTCAATGTAGCCCCGCCTTTTGATTATGACAATAATAGAGGCAAACGGATACGCGTTTGCCGTAATGTGCTGCTCAATGATGGATCCATTGAGTGGTGAAAACTCTGATTGCAAAGCAGCACACAGAGAAAGCATTATGACAACAAAACCTATCTTTGTAACTATCAGGAAGTGGGAGTTTTACTACTTGGAGAAAAATGAAAGCTTCCTGGGGAGTTGTATTTCAAAAGAGTCCGAACAGGCTTGAATCCTGAGCGCATTTCAGCTGCCTACGGAGTGGTGGGCATGGACAGGTGTGAGTTGAGGGATGATGGCCCATCTGCCCAGAAATGTTTCTTCCACTGACAGTCACAATCCTAGGCTCAGAAACCCCATATTAAAGTGCAAATAAATACCCCAGGAACATTCAGCCACCATTGGGACCCTAACACATGTTTAACACATAATTACTTAAAATGAAAATCAAAAGACAGGCACATGAAAGAATGTAACACAGGACTACATCAAAGGCAGCTTTGTTTTGGGGACAGCTGATTGTACCCAGTAAAGGAAGATGTCAGAAGGAAAGAAGATGCCAAAATGTGACCTTACACCCTCAAGATAGGAAAAGACAAATTACAAATTGGGAAAATACATTGGCAACACATGCCACTAATAAGGAATATTATCAAACACATACAAAGAACAACCATAAATCCATGAGAAAGTACCAAACAAAATTATAGAAAGGGCCACAAGACATGAACAAACATTTTACAAAGAAAAAACAACTTATCAATAAGCATTTGAGGAAATATGAAGGAAATGCACAGTGAGATGCCTTTGATATCCATTTCATTGGCAAAAATTAGGAAAGTTGGCATTGTCAAGTGTTGCGATACACAGGATTGCCAGTAAGAGAGAAAACTGGTAAAACCACATTGGAAAAGAGTTTGGCATTATCCTATAAAGTTAAGAAACATACACCCTACAACTCACAAGTTCCATTTCTGGGTATATATATATATGTGTGTGTGTGTGTGCACCAGGATACACATACAAAAATATTCATAGCAATATTATCCTTGGGAGGAAAATCCTAAAAATATTCTAAATGGATAAGTAAAGTCTGGTATACTTATATTATGGAATATTGTGAAATACTCAAAACTAACGAACTCCAGCTACACACAAAACAATATAGTTGATTCTTGGCAATTCAATATTGTTGAAAAAAGTAGTTTCCAGGAGATTAGAGACAACATGATTTCTTTCACAAAAAAATCTTTAAAAATAACCAATGAAAGCAACATAATCTTCGGAATGCACATATATAGTAAATCTATATTTTAAAGGGGAAGGTAAGTACAAAATTCAGGAAAGTGACTAGCTCATGTTGGGTAAAGCAAGCCTTGAGCTGGGAAGACCACACAGAGGAGAGTGTGTAGGCTATGCCAGTGCCTATTTCCTGCAGCAGAGATGTGCTTTTGGTTGCTTAGGACATCATAAACACACACACACAAAAGGTAAAGAGAGAGCCATATATAATTAGTGACAGGAATTTCAGGGAACAAAGATTAACCTAATTCTGAGCACTGAAAATTCTGTGATATTATATAGAGCTCAGGTTACTTTGATGTATATTTTGTATGTATATATGTACATATATATGTATATTTCATACACACACTCATCAAGAAAAATAGTGTGAGCTATTTTTAAATGGGAAATTAAAAGCAATTAACTATTGATAAGTGATCATAAAGAGGCAACAAAATAGATATTCTATCATCAAAATCCTAAACATCAAAAAAGGGGGGAAGGGAACCTAGAAGAATAGGAGGGTGGTGGGAACAAGAATGACCCATCTCCTGTAACTTATGTGCAGGTGAAAGGTTCCCATAAAGGTGCAACCATCCCCCCCTTCACCAAATTAATACATAAATTCAATGCAATTAAAATCCAAATTCCAACACAGTTTTTCACAGAGCTATACAAGCTGATCCTAAAATTCCAGAATAATGTAAGGGGATATGCTCATCCCATATTAAGATTTTTTTTTAATTTATTTGTTTCTTAATTTTTTGTTTGAGAAGTTGTAGGTTTACAGAAATATCGCACATAAAATATATAAAATGCAGAGTTTCCATATAGCACTCTGTTAATAACACCTTCCGTTAGTGTTATATTTTTATATTTGTTATAATTTGTTATAATTCACTAAAGAACATTTTTATAATTGTACTATTAAGTATAGTTGATCATTTACAATAGGGTTCATTGTGTTATACAATCCTGTTTTTTTCTTTTACTTTTTTATTCTAGTAACATATACACAACCTAAAATTTCTCCTTTTAACCACTTTTATAGATATAATCAGTCCTGTTAATTACATTCACAATGTTGTGCTACCATCACCACTATCCATTACTAAAACTTTACAATCAACTTCAATAGAAATTCTGTACAATTTAAGCATTGATTCCCCATTCCCTAGCCCACTCCATCCCTAGTAACCTATATTCAAGATTCTGACTCGATGAGTTTGCTTATTCTAATTATTTCATATCAGTGAGATCATACAATATTTGTCCTTTTATGTCTGACTTATTTCACTCAACGTGATGTCTTCAAAGTTCATCCATGTTGCTTCATGAATCAGAATTTCTTTCCTTTTTAATGCTGAATATTATTCCATTGTACATATATACCACATTTTGTTATCCATTCATTGGTTGATGGATACTTGGGTTACTTCTATATTTTGGTAATTGTGAATAATGCTGCTGTTTGAGTCTTTGCTTTCAATTCTTTTGGGTATATACCTAGCAGTGGGATTGCCGGGTCATATGGTAATTCTGTCTTCCACAGCGGCTGCACTATTTTACATTCCCACCAGCAATGAATGAGTGTTCCTATTTCTCCAAGACCTCTCCAACACTTGTAATTTTCTGATATTTAATAGTAGCCATTCTAGTGGATATGAAATGATATCTCATTGATTTGCATCTCCTTAATAGCTAGTGACTTTGAGCATTTTAGCCATCTGTATATCCTCCTTGGAGAAATGTCTATTCAAGTTTAAAGCAAGAGTGTGGTTCAGCAACAGACACACAGACTGATAGCAGAGAACACAGAGCTCAGAAAGAGGCAGGTTTAATACAGCACAGAAGTGGATTATAAACAAGGATGAAGAGCGGAATTGTGCTGGGGTAAGTCATTTTCCACTTACAAGGAATGAAATAGATCCCTACCTCATTCCATTCACAAACATTAAATTTCAGATAGATTTGAAACCTAAATGTGGGGAAGCCCTCTAAATATTGAAAAAGAAAAAAATATCTTGATGATAGTGATGGAAAATATTTTAAAACTAGGACATACAAATCACTAACCACACATACAAAAAATTCCTAAGATGAAAAGTCTCAACTACAACAGTATTTGATCAAATTTAAATAAAATGAAGATTTCTGCTTGTTAAATATCACCATAAAAAAAGGGAAGATACTTGCAATCCACTGAATTACCACTCACATTCCACAAAGAATTCCTACATGTAAGTTTTAAAAAAACAAATATTACAACTTGAAAAAAAAAAAAGGCCATGGATTATAAAGCAAGTGTGGCAGAATCTAAAGATCTAATAAAATTTAGGCGGTGGGTTCTCTGAAGTTTTCTGTATGGTTGAAATATTTCTTAAAAAAAAAAAAAATGAAAAGGAGTGCGTTAGCATCAGATGAGCCTGCTGCATTTAAGTTTTAGTTCTGATGCTTACCAGCCAGCCATAGATGAGAGGAGCTCCATTTCCTTATCTAAAAAATGGAAGAAGTATACACACCTGCGGATAAAGGCTTGGCACACATTATTAATGATAATAATGTGCAATAATGATAATATCACTAATCCTGTCCTCTCCCTTTTCCTCTCTTACACATGGTATCCTTAAATCTACCCCCCAAAAAATGTAAGTCATATTGAGCTTTTGACCTAATTGATGGAGCACACAATTGTGAGCAGTTTATGCTATATATTTATTCCTAAGAAGGCTGGGCAGGTCCAGGCCAGAATAAAACCTAAAGTGTGAAATATAATAAGCACTTGGTGCCCACACATCCATCAGAGTTCCCTAACAGCTCTAAAGCATCTACCTTTCCTACCTTACCTCTTCTATTTCCCATTTAGGTGTTAACTGATCAAAGGTGTTTGTAAGTATTCCTGTGTTTTAAGGGAAGAAGCTTAGAAATAAAATATCTTCCAGACCCAACGTGCTAACATTAAGGGCAGATTAGATTACCCTAAACTTCCTCAAATCACACCAAATAGGAGTTTCTAGAAGTCATAGGCCTGACTTCTGCCAATATTTTTACATTCACACACACACATACACACGCACACAAACACAGATTCTCTCGCCCAACCTCTACTACTGTATGGAAGCACAGCCACCTAGAATAGGATGATCATCATATCCTGATACCCTGCTGTGGTCTGTAGGGTAAAGGTCTTGTCCCTTGAGAAGAACAATCATCCCTAGAGTCAATTATCCAGAGAGGTGGCAGGTTCCCGAAGGCAGGCCTCAGGCAGGGAAGAAAATCTTGTTTCTCTCAGAGCTTCATTTTATAGAAGCTCTTCTTCAAAGAGGCAGGATGCCTGGGGTGAGCTCCTGGGTAATAGATGCTGACGTGATGCCCACCCCATGGAGACAGGCTGGGAGTCAGGATGAGAGGGACCCTGGGATTCCAGAGAGCAAGTTATAGCTTTGGAAGCAGATTATGCAGAGCTGCATCCTCCCTGGGTTTGTTTCTCTTTGACTCCCCTGCTCCACCCCCACCCCCAAATCCTCAGTAGCGGATTGTGGGAGCATTCCAGCACGGTCATCCTGCATCCACACTTGTCTTGGAGTGCTAATATGCCTTTCTGTGTCATATTATTTGAATTGATGATAGCTCCTCCAATAAGAGCTAATTTTTATGTTTTAGACTCATAAAGTGACAACAGAATTATAAAGAATGTCTAAACATGGAATTACATCTTCCTAAGATTCACTGCCATGATGATATTTTCCATCTATTAGCAACTCCATCAGTTAGGTTTTCTGTGCAATAAACCACCCTGAAACATAGTGTTTTAAAACAACAATCATTTCTTACTTAATCACAATTATATGGGTGGGCACCCTGGGCTGGACTCAGCAGGTAGGTGCTTTGACTGGTCTCCCCCGGGTTCCCTCCTGTGGCTGCATGAGCTCACAGGTGAGATGGGGGTGCTTGCTCTAGGACGGCCTCATTCTCATGTCTGCCAGTCAGTGCTGGCTGTCAGCTGGGGTGATGGGGTAATTGGGCCAGAGGTCTCCAGCAGGCCGACCTGGGTTTATTGACATGGTGGTGGTTAAGAGTTTCCAGAACACAGCAGGAGAAGACAATTTCAATGTGTAATTGCTTTTCAGGTCTCTGTTCGCATCACATTTAGTTTTGTTTCATTGACTAAAGAAAATCACATGGCCAAGTCCAGAGTCAGTTTATCAGGGCATTACCTAAGGATATGAATACAAGGAAGGGAATTTTTACAGGCTTTTTTTTTTTTCAAATGATCTAACATTACCAGCTTGAATTTTATTTTACAAGACAGGGAAAATTTTTCCTTAGATACACCACACATCCATACACATTCACACACACATCCACACATGCACATTGAAGTTCATCACATATGCTCACATAAAAACACATATACGTGCACATCACCACATGTGCATCCAAACATGGACATATGCCCACAAGGAGAGAGTTACATGTAGATATACATAAAAAACAGTCTTATGTATAGACACTAAAGTCAATTTACAAGGCAAGGGGGTTTTGCTGCACAAGCTTTATTTCATTTTAACTCACAGCTTTTCCTTGAGCAAATTTGCCATGGCAAATTCTTGAGGAAGAATCTGCTGCTACAACCCATCCTTTGATATGAAGGGTTAAGTGATTAAAGATGACCCCACCTGCCAGCTACAGGCCCGTCCCTGTGGTCTGATTTCTCAGGATGATACAGCTCACTTCCCAGTGGTGATTGCAAGATTTAAATCTAAGCCAGGAGAGAGAAAAATGCAATTCTTAGTACATTGTTAGTTAGAGCACTGTTAGAGACAGTGTAACCGATGAACAGACGGAGTTTTACAGAATTATTTAACCATTTTACTAGATGGAAAATAACGAGATGCGTTTTCATAGCATCTACAGAGCTTCAGGAACTTAGCAGGTCTTCTGGTCTAGTTCCCTGAATATCGACAACGAATGTGTTATGTTCTATAAAGAATATGGCCTTTTAAATGAAGACGTCTTCATTTTCTACTGAAAGCTTGTGATTTTGTTCGATGTTTTCATATCTCTATGCATATATTATCAACATTTTATCATTAATAAGTGTTTGCATTCATAAATTTTTAAGTGGCAATATTATTGGAAAGTACATTAAAAATAGGATTACATATATTTCATTTCTCCCAAGTTTCTTAGGTCTTTGGAGAACAAAAAACAACTTTTTTTCCCTATAGGAGAAAATTTTCTAGAGAATTTATATCTGAAGAGTCAAAGTGCATTTCAAATATGGACCACTCTTGTAAGCTCATCATATCTCCCATTAATTCTCAGTACAGGATTGATCTGTCTACCCCCACAACTCCACTATCGGAACCACCTTTTTTATATTTGATAAATATAAATATTTAATGTAATAAAACAATAACATTTTAGGTTTAAATAAACTTAATTTATAGTATGAAAAGTCAAATCTCACTCTTTAAAGAAAATTCAGTGAGAGGGAGTAACTTGCAATGAGTTAAAAATTATTTTAAACATGATACCTATTTCTCATCACATTAGCATTAGTTGTTTTTTTATCTTTATTAGAAAAGTTGTGAGTTCACAGAACAATCATGCATAAAATACAAATCCCCATAGACCACCCTATTATTAACACCTTGCATTGGTGTGGAGCATTTGTTACAATTGATGAACACGTATTTTCTTTAGGAGGTACCTGGGATTGAACCCAGGACTTCGTACATGTGAAGTGTGTGCTCAACCACTGAGCTACACCTGCTTCCAGCACATTTGTATAATGATACTAATAAGCATAACCCATGGTTTACCACAGGGTTCACTGTTTGTGTAGTACAGTTCCATGGATTTTTTTAATTTTTATTTTATTACCATATATACAACCTAACATATTCCCTGTTAACCACATTCAGATATACATTTCAGTGCTGTTAATTGTATTCACAATGTTGTGCTACCTACACCATCACCAATTAGTGAAACAGTTCCATCATTCCAAGTAGGAACCCTGCACATTTTAAGCCTTAACTTCCCATTCCCTATCCCCACCCCATTACCTGGTAGCCTGTATTTTAGATACTGACTCTATGAGTTTGCTTATTCTGATTATTGCCTGTCAGTAAGATCATACAATATTTGTCCTTTTGTGTCTGGCTTATTTCACTCAGCATGATGTCTTCAATGTTCATCCACATTGTCACATGTATCAGGACTTCATTCCTTTTTACAAGTTATAGCTCAATAATATCACATAGTATATATACACCACATTTGTTTATCCATTCCTTGGTTGATGGACACTTGGGTTGCTTCCGTCTTTTGGCAATTGTGAATAATGCCGCTATGAACATTGGTTTAACCAGCCTTTTCGAAGCTGACACCTATTTGGTGCTTCCCATATATCAGGAAAGTATAGCCCTGCCCTCTGCCCTGCCCAACCCCATTGGCTGCTGGGACTTAACCACGCTCCTAAATTCAACGGAGAACCTGAGGGAGCTTGCAACAGATAGAAAATTACTGCTTTGGGCTTGCAAAGCTGGCTGTGATTAACAAAG
The DNA here is from genome assembly GCA_029593785.1 of Cabassous unicinctus. Lineage (NCBI taxonomy): Eukaryota > Metazoa > Chordata > Mammalia > Cingulata > Chlamyphoridae > Cabassous > Cabassous unicinctus. Next base: position 60,409 of record JAQZBX010003968.1, read on the forward strand.
ACAATATTTTAGGGTGCATATAACACCTCTGGCCTGTCAACATAAGAAACCCACAAAGGCTGCAAACTCAAGTCTCAGAGGTCCAGGCCAGTGGCCTTGAAAAGGCAACTCGGTGTAACTGGAGAGTACATGCCCTGTCTCTGCTCAGCCCCAGATGGCAGATGTCACCCAGGCACAAGGGCCCTAATATGTGGCCAGATCTTCTGACGTCTCACACTTTTTAAATGTTGGCAACTAATTCAAATTACAAGTTTGTCTGCAGGACAGAGCACTTAATTAATTAAACCAACAAGCAGTCATGTTTCCAAAGTGCATATGTTAATCTTGAGAATCCCAGTAAAGCAGAAAAGAACAGGAATAAGTCTCAAATTCCCTTCTTCTAAAACATCTTTGAACTGCTTCCAAATGAACTGGATTCCAGCTGCAGGCCCTTTAGAGGAGTCCCCGTCCTCCTCTCCAGCTCTAGGCTCTGTAAAAGCAGGTCTACCAGCACAATGTGATGCTTAAGAACAAACACCTCCTTCCCAAATTAAACCTTGTCCTGGTTTAAACTTCCAAGTCCCCTGGTCACCCCCCTCTCTGTTCTGCCTTATTCATAACTGATGTTAACAGTGATAGGCTAGAGAGCCACAAACCTCCTGACTGATGTACTGCCACCATCTCCAGTTTCCTCTCCAGTCATGAGAAGCCCCCCTGCTGTGGCTTTCCCCCCTTACTCACACACGTGTGTGTGCACACTCATGCGAACTGAAGGAAATGGACCTGCTCTGATGAACTGCTACAGATGCACATTATTGGAATGCATTAACCATACAACAACCCTAAGATTTAAGAAAAGGAAAAAGGCTTTAAAAAAGCATACCATGAACCCATCAAACAATCTATGGATATGAGAATAGTAAAGCTGGTGAGAAATGAAGTTTAAATCTTAGTGAGGCTGCAACAGCTCCATGCAAATGGTGAGGGAGGTGCTCACCTGTCCTGCATACACTGCCCTCATCCTCCCCAGTTTTGTGGACAGGTAAGCAGCTGATTACCCCCATTTGGCAGAGAAGAAAACAAAGGTGAGAGATTGCACGGGAACTGGTGTCAGAGGAAGGACGAGATAAGAGGCCCGACTGACCCTCTGTTCCTCTCTCCCAGACATCCAGCTTTTAAACCTCCCAGCCCCTAAGCACTGGCCTTGGGATGGAAGCCATATCCCAAACTTCCAAAGGCGGGAACTAAATCTTCTGCTTCTCCCAACCACCCACAAAACCTAGGATGGAGCAGACTGTACACTGGACCCTCCTGGGTAGAGACTGTGGTCATATATAAGGAAGAGTCCCTTGAGTTCTGCTCAGTGCAACCCCAGAGTGGGGCAGCCAACAGAGGCTGCCAGGAAGGAGTGGGTGAGGCTCTGTCCAGAAGCCAACACTCGGCTGCCCCTGGAGGTGGGAATGCAGCCCAGGCCTGCCCAGGGATCTCACAATATACTCCCTTCAAATGAGAATGCTTATTTTTAAGAGGGAAAAAAGTCAACAGAACGAAAAAGAGCTGTCCACAAAGAAGCCATCTTAGCTGACTACATCTACGTAGCCTGCCCTGGACGGGGCATCCCAGGGAAGACAGGAGGGGAAAAGTCCCCACCATTGGGAAATGGATGGATCGGTTTGGGTGGTCAATGTGTTCGTGGACATGAATTACCTGCAAGGTACCCATCCGAGTGCCCAAATCCTTAACACTCGGGTGGGTCCCAGCTCCCATCTCTGAAAAGGTGAGGGCACGAGAGGCAGGCAAAGCTTTCCCAGGAGGTTTGCTGCTGGGCTTGGGCTTAGAAGGATGAGCAGAGGGAAATGGAGGGTGGGGGGACATCTAAGGCAAAGGCAGGAGCTGCAGGCGCAAAGGAATCCAGTTGGAAATGAGACAGCAAAAACATGCCTGCCCAGGGCAAATGGCTTGAATTGCAAGAGTGAGAAATGGCATTGGAGGAGCAGCAGGCTCAGATCACGCGGGTCCTTGAGGATGAAGAAGGATCTTACCTGCTCCGTAGCTCAGCAGTGAACACAACACCAATGATTCCCCACCCTATCCCCTGGGCAAAATCCAGGTGGAGATTAAAAAAAAAAAAA
>JAQZBX010003969.1:0-62529 GCA_029593785.1 Cabassous unicinctus
TATGTCTTTTCAAGTTTTTTTGCCCATTTTTAATCAGGTAGTTTGTCTTATTATTGTTGAGTTGTATGATCTCTTTACGTATCATGGATATTAAACCCTTATCTGATATGTGATTTCCAAATATTTTCTCCCATTGAGTCGGCTGCCTTTTCACCTTTTGACAAAGTCTTTTGAGGTGCAAAAGTGTTTAAGTTTGAGGATGTCCCATTTATCTATTTTCTCTTTTGTTGCTTGTGCTTTGGGTGTAAGGTTTAAGAAACTGCTGCTTACAACAAGATCTTGAAGATGTTTTCCTACATTTTCTTCTAGTTTTATGGTTGTCGCTTTTATATTTAGGTACTTGATCCATTTTTAGTTCATTTTTTTATAACTTCCTTCTTTCTTCTTTCTTTTGGATATGGATATCGAGTTCTCCCAGCATGATTTGTTGAATAGACTGTTCTGGCCCAGATGGGAGGGCTTGACAGCCTTGTCAAAAATCACTTGTCTGTAGAAGTGAAGGTCTATTTCTGAGTTCTTGATTCAGTTCCATTGGTCAATCTGTCTGTCTTTAGGCCCGTACCATGCTGTTTTTCCTACTGTAGCTAAGTAATATGCTTTAAAGTTTGGAAGTGAGAGTCCTCCAACTTTGTTCATCTTTTTAAAGATATTTTTGGCTATTCACGGCCCCTTACCCTTCTAAATAAATTTTATTTTTCCATTTCTGCAAAAAAGGCTGTTAGGATTTTTACTGGTATTGCATTGAATCTGTAAATTAGTTTGGGTAGAATCGACATTTTAACTATATTTAGTCTTCTAATCCATGGACACAGAATGTCCTTTCATTTATTTAAGTCTTCTTTTCTTTTAGCAATGTTTCATAGTTTTCTGAATACAGGTCCATTACTTGGTTAAGTTTATTCCTAAATATTTGATTTTTTAGTCATTATTATAAGTGGATTTTTTTTTCTGATTTCCACCTCAGATTGTGCATCAGTAGTGTATAGTAACTATTGATTTTTTCATATTGATCTTGTATCTCTCCACTTTGCTGAACACATCTATTATTTCTAGTAACTTTGTGGTGGATTTTTCAGGATTTTCTAGATATAAGATCATATCATCAGTGAATAGTGCAAGTTTTACTTCTTCCTTTCAATATGGGTGCCTTTTATTTCTTTATCTAGCTAATTACTCTAGCTAGAACTTCTAGCACAATATTGAATAACAGTGGTGACAGTGGGCATCCTTGTCTTGTTCTTGATATATGCAGGAAAGCATTCAGTCTTTCACCATTGAGTACAATGCTAGCTGTAGGCTTTTCATATATGCACTTTACTATATTGAGAAAGCTTCCTTCTATTCCTTTCTTTTGGATTGTTTTTATCAAAAAACGGTGCTGTATTTTATCAAATGCCTTTCCTGCATCAATTGAGAGGATCATGTGATTTTTCTTCTTCAATTTATCAATGTGATTTATTACACTAACTGATTTTTTGTGTGTTGAACCACCCTTGCATAACTGGGATAAAACCCACTTGATCGTGATGTATAATTATTTTAATGTGCTTTTAGATTTGGTTCCCAAGTATTTTGCTGAGGATTTTTGCATCTATATTCATTACGGATACTGGTCTGTAATTTTCTTTTTTCATAGTATCTTTATCTGGTTTTGGTATTAGGGTGATGTTGACTTCATAGAATGAGTTTGGTAGAGTTCTTTCCTGTTCAATTTTGTGGAAGAGCTTGAGCAAGATTGGTATTGGATAATTTTTGAATGCTTGGTGCATCTTTTCTCTTTGTTTCTTTGTCAGTCTAGCTAAGGGCTTGTCAATTTTGTTGATCTTCTCAAAAAAGAAGAATTTTGTTGATTCTCTCATTGGTTTTGTTGTTGTTGTTGTTCTTGATTTCATTTATTTCTGCTCTGGTCTTTACTCTCTTTCCTTGGGCTTGGTTTGGGATTAGTTTGCAATTCTTTTTTTTTTTTAGTTCCTCCAGATGTGCAGTTAGATCTTCAATTTTAGCTCTTACTTCTTTTTTAATGTAAGCATTGAGGGTAATATATTTCCTTCTCAGCACTGACTTTGTAGTGTCCCATAGGTTTTTAATATGTTGTGTTCTCATTTTCATTTGTCTCAAGATCTTTACTGAATTCTCTTGCAATTTCTTCTTTGATCCACTGATTATTTAATAGTGTATTTCTTAATCTCCATATATTTGGAATTTTCACTTTTTCCATTCATTATTGATTTCCAGCATCATTCTGTTATGAACAGAGAAAATGTTTTGTATAATTTCGATCTTTTTAAATTTATTGAATCTTGTCTTGTGACCCAACATATGGTCTATCTTGGAGAAGGATCCATTAGCACTTGAAAAGAATGTATATCCTGCTGTTTTGGGGGGCAATGCTCCATAGATGTCTATTAGGTCTAGCACATTTACCATATTATGTAAGCTTTCTGCTTCTTTATTTATCCTCTGTCCAGATGTTCTATCCAATACTGAGAGTGGTGTATTAAAGCCTCCAACTATTATTGTAGAGACATCTATTTTTTCCTTCAGTTTGGCCAATGTGTGCCTCTTGTATCTTGGGGCACTCAGGTTAAGTTGAATAAGTATTTAGTATAGTTATTTTTTATTGGTGAATTGCCTCTTTTATTAATATATAATGACCTTCTTCATCCCTTATAAAAGTTATACACTTAAAATCTATTTTGTCTGATATTAGTATCATTACTCCAGCTCTTTTTTTGGTTATTATTAGCCTGGAATATCTTATTCCAACTTTTCACTTTTATCCTGGTTATGTCCTTACATCTGAGGTGAGTATCTTGTAGAAAGCATATAGATGGCTTATACATATACTTTTTAATCACTCTATTGTCTATGTCTTTTGATTGGGGAGTTCAAGCCATTAACATTCAATGTTATTACTGTAAAGTCATTACTTCATCCATTTTGTCCTTTTGCTTTCTGTTGTCATATGTTATTATTGTCTGTCTTTTTACCGTTTAATTTACCCTTCTTAATTCTCTTCATTTCTATACTCTTCTCCAAGTTTCTCACCCTTGTTCTTTTCTTTTCAGGCTGTAGCACTCCCTTTAGTATCTGTTGTAATTCTATTCTTTTGTTAACATACTCTACCAGTTCTTTTTTGCCTGTGAAGACTTTGAACTCACCCTCATTTTTGAAGGACAGTTTTACTGGATACAGAATTCTTGGCTGGCAGTTTTTCTTTTGCAGTACCTTATATACATCATACCACTTTTTTTCTGCCTCCATGGTTTCTGATGCAACGTTGGCACTTAATCTTATTGAGGTTCCCTTGTATGTGATGCTTTGCTTTTCTCTTGCTACTTTCAAAATCCTCTATCTCTGATAGTTGTCATTCTGATTATTAGGTGTCCAGGGTAGGTCTATTTGGATTTATTCTGTTTGGGGTGCATTGTCCTTCTTGGACATTGGTATTTATGTCTTTTATAAGAGTTAGGAAGTTTTCAGTCATTATTTCTTCAAATATTCTTTCTGCCCCTTTTCCTATCTCTTCTTCTGGAACACCCATAATGCATATGTGTGTGCATTTCGTGTTGTCATTCAATTCCCTGAGACCCTGTTCCAGTTTTTCCATTCAATTCTTTTTCTATTCTCCTGTCTTCTCCAGTTTGAATGTTCTGTCTTCAAAATCACTAGTTCTGTATTTGAGCAATACAAGTCTGCTTTTATTTGCCTCTAATGTATTTTTAATACCATCCATCATGTCTTTCATTCCCATAAGCTCTGTTACTTTTCTTTGTAGACTTTCAAATCATTCTTTATGCTCATCCAGTGTCTCCTTAATCTCTTTAGTAATATTTTCTTTAAATTCTTTGAATTGCTTTAAGAGATTTGTGTTATTATCATTGATCAATTGCCTTAAATCCTGTATCTCTTCAGGATATTTGGTTTGTTCCTTTGGCTGGACCATCATTTCCTGTTTCCTAGTATGGGTTGTAATTTTTTGCTGATATCTAAGCATCTGAATATGTTGGCGAATTTACTCTGATGGACAATTTCTCTCTCTTGTTTATTTCTTTCACAGCTCTTCTTTGTTTCAACTTATTCTATGTCTTTAAAATTGCCGAGCTTAAGTTATCAAAATCGGGTCAGGGACTCACTAATAGGGTGCAGATATTCTCCCAGGATTTCGAGTTCAGAGACCTAAAAGCATTTTTTCTCCATGCAATTTCAAGACGGGCCAGGTGCGTCTATGAACATTTCTTTCAATCTCCATTTTCCTGTGTTTTGGTCTGCCAGAGCCAAGTTTCAAAGTGGGGTCTGCTGGTCAATTCCCTGAAGGAAATCCCCTGACTGCCCTTCCCTTTTCCCTTGTAATCGTTGACAGGGAGGAAGATGTCTGTTCCCATCTTAGTTAGGTGCAGTGAGCCAGAGGTTTTATCCCAGCTTAATATATTGGCGGTGGGAGATGGGAGCCTTTCCCAGCCACTGCAGGAGTTTGTTGACTCACATTTGGTGTTTTCAATTCTTCATCTCTCTGCCCCTTGACTTCCTGGGAGTTGTGTAACACTTCCTGGTCTGCTGACCCCTCGGACAGCTTTTGTCCCTTTCTCCATTCCTTTAGTGAGACAGTTGAGCCCTGCCTGCCTACTCCAATGCCATCTTCTTGGAACATTTGTTAGTTATTAAATCCCTCATTTTCCGTGTAATTTCAATGTGATATTTCTAATTTTCCATAAAGATTAATACTACATTAATGATGCATCCTATAATATAGAATCCTTGGATCAAGGATTTATAAGTTTTCTATTGCTGCCTAACAAGTTATTACCAAGATAGCAACTGAAAACAGCACACTTAATATCTTACAGTTTCTTTGGGTCAGGAGTTCAGACATGGCTTAGCTGGGTTTTCTGCTCAGGAACCCACAAAGTCATATCAAGGTGCCAGCTTGGCTGCATTCTGATTTGGAGGGTCTCTAGGAAAGAAGCTATTTCCATTCTAATTCAGGTTATTCTCAGAATTCACGTCCTTGTGTTTGTAATCAGGTACCAGCTTCTCACTGGCTATTGGCTGGAGTCTGCCTTCACATCTTAGAGGCCACTGATTCCCTGATGCTTGGCCCTTTCCATCCGCAATTCAAGCATGGCTGTTTGTTTCTCCAAGGCTTGCAGGAAGACCTCTCCCTTCAGTCTACTAACACATAGTCTTACAACATTTAACGGAATCATTAATGTCATGTTCCATAACCTTTGCCGTATTCTATTTTTCAGTAGTAAGATACAGGTTCTGCACAAACTACAGAGAAGGAGATTCTTTATGTCCACTGCAAAAGAAGTATAATATTTTATTTCATACCAGGATTTAGAATGCACTAATAAAAGGGACTAAGATTGAGTGTTGAACTAGATATGCCTCTTCATTTAACTTATTGGTTTACAGCTCCAAATTCTTAAAAAGTAGAGTAGGTTTAGAGGAAATTTTTCTTGAATGCATAAGTGAACCTACCAATGAACACTTAGGACTTAATTTTGATAAAATGTACCCTCTGCTGTCTAATCTCTAGCTAAAGAAACATCCAGAATAAATCCCATCAATAGTTTAATTTAATTTTACTGTTCTAAAGATTCCTAAGAAACCAGTGTTCTCTGTCTGAAGGTTTCACAGCATATAACACATCTCGTGTTAGTAATTTCAGAGTTATACTTTCTAACCTGCCCTGATTTGGTTTCATAGAGCAAGAATGAGGTTTGTGATGGGATGCATCATGCAGAACTAGCGAATCCAACTAGTTCAACTGTTACTTCAACTGCTACTTCAGCGATACTGCTTATGTTAGTTCCCTATGATACATCACATTTTCTGGTAAAGATCAATGCAGTCAATTCTTTGAAAATTAGTTTGATGTCTTGATGTTGTCATCAGCTGGAGAAATGGTAGACAGTTGAAGCTTGTAATGATAGCTTAGGTCTATGAAATATGTGGTCAAAACGTAATTCTTATCCATTTAAAGTGCTGTCAATATTCAGAAGCATGAAGTCCTGTTTAAGAATTTTCTATGCAATTCCTGTGTTCAGTGTTTTCCCCTAAAGTTCAATACTCCCTCAGCCTTCCTGATGTTATTTTAAAATTTGTCTAGTTCAAGTTGGATTTTTCAAAAGGTGCTCATAAATACTGTCACGAAACCCCAGAGCATGTTCTTTACAAACCCTGGTGGGCCTTATTGTCTTCAGGATTAATTGAGTCCCTTCTTCTGATAAGGTTTGGGCTTCAGGCTACAGGAGGGCCCAGGAACAGTGCACTTCTTTCTTGTCATTGTGGTTCACATAGGGTTGCATTCTGTAATGTCAAATAAAAATAATAAATTTGAAATTTACGAGTACAGGGATTAAGTGGAGGTGTTAAGATGCAGGAATTAGAAGATGATGGTTAGTTCAAGGGTTAGTTAGCGAGTCACAATTAGGTAGAGTGAGGAAGACTAGACAAATTGGAGGTCAGCCTGTAAAAACAGTCTAAAAACAGTGGAAAAGAGTCATAGAAAAACCTCTTTAGCTTGACATACAAGCCTCCTCACCACTAGGCCTGCCTTCTCGGTCCTTTCCCATCTCTTGCCTCTCTTCTTTGTGTAACAGAGTCGATTCTGGGCATACTGAATATTTCACCATTCCCTTACCATACAACATGCTCGTGTGCTTCATTGCCTTTGCAGACGTTATTTTTAATGCCATTCCTAAAACACCCATTTTTATTTTCACTACTTGATGATCATAATTACCCTTTAGAATGGAATTTGAAGATTATCTTCTCTATGAAGCACTTTGGTCTCCTCCCGTTCCAAACATTGATAGTCAAAGCTTTGATCCAACTACAGTGTTCTTGTCAAGAAGACTCTTACGCAATGGGAGAGCCCTGGAACCTGGGAAGTGGAGCTATTAACCAGAAATATTAGGTTCTTCTGTAAATGTTTATTGCCCCCCCTTCAAATTCAAATCAAGGAACCTTTGTAAGATTCAGTGGTGTGGAGAATTACATGACCCAGTTTTTGTATTCAAGAAACGTACACTTTAATTGACAAACGGACACTTGCACATATGGACAGATAACACAAGATAGTATATAGCGAATGATAAAATCTAACCTTTGAATAGTGCTTTACAAACCACAACTATTATTTCATTCCATTTTCACAAGCGATGTGGTATTATTGTCACCACTTCCAAATGAGGACACTAACATAAAAATGTGGTAAGAGAGGCTTTGTCAAGGTCCCACAATTGATGACCAGTCATCAGAATTAGAAATTTATTTTTTCCTTTTCGACTCCAAATGTTATCCATTTCCTCCCAAATCATGATGCCCTTAGCCAAAGTGAATGATGCAAGTGACCGGTGTGAGTTCCTGAGGAAGAAGTGTTTGCTTTTGCTGCATCGGTTAAGGAAGGCTCCAAGGAGAACATACTACTTGAGGTACCCCTGAAAGAATGGAAAACAATTAGCTTAATGAAGTAAAAGTAATAAGCCATTCTAGAGAGGGAGGGAAGAGTGAACATTTTGCATTTGGGATATAAAGAGTCTGACTGAGGAGCAATTTAGAAAGCTTTAAATGGCTGTTAGAGTTTTAATTGATCTTGAAGACAACAGCAGCTATCAATGATTTTAGAGCAAGAACATAAAATGGTGGTCATAGTATATCAGGGGTCCCAATTTGATGGTGATACTATTTGTTGAAGGTGACCAAAGGCAAGATAACCAGAAAGGATACCTGTATACATCCAGGTGTGATCTTGTCTCTATCAAACCCAAAATGATTTAAATAGAATATATTGGTAGTAAAATGTATTTTCAGAAGCAGCCACTATATTATCTTCATTCACCTTTGATATTTGACAAGATATAATATTTATGCAATGGGAAATGTGATCTGGTCTGCTTAATAAATTACAACAAATAATGCCTGAGGACCTACTCTGTACCTATCACTGTTCTAGCTACCAAGGATGCACACAATGAACAATACAAAACTGCCTTAATGTATTCTGCATTCGAGCATTGAATGTGCTCCAAATATAGATATGTGACACTTGGTGTCAAATAAGCTTTTTTTTTTTAGGGAGGGAGAAGGGCAAGCGAGAGAAGATGGTCTTGAAAAGAAAATGCTTTCTTTTAGGCATTTATGCCTCAGTGGTTGGAATGAAGTTATGCAAGTCTTTATACTGTAAACTGCTTGAAGGAATTCAGTAGAATGAAAAAAATAATTCTTGTTCCTGTGGGCAGCTGGACAAAAAGTTTGAAGCTTTGTTGTTGTCAAGAATACTGGTCATTCTCAACAAGCTCTTCAGAATACTTTTGTCTCCTAAGGTAATGCCCAAGCAGGAAGCAGGTCCTGGAGTAAAATTTTGTCTAAATTTAAAATAAATCCAGAGCGTTTTGTGCCAAATAATCACCAGCTGCTGTGAGATCAATGTGTGTGGAATTATTAACAGGAAGGAAATTACTAACTACAACCTATGGAGAAAATTTGTCTCAGGCAAGAACTTTCTTTGAAGGATTGCACCCAGCGTGAAAACATTTAATTTCCCCACAGTCACTCCATAGGGGGACCCACCGAGGGTGCCATTGGCAATAAACAAGAAGATGTTGGCTGCAAAGCTTTGGAATTACGAACCTGCAGTACAGAGTGGGATGTTTTAGGGGAGAAAAAGCAAGTTTCATAAAAAAATATCTTCAAGCCTTTATAAAAGAACTGAAGATTAAAATTTTAATGAACAAGTCCCTATAGTTGATCCTGAAGTCTTCTTGCACATGGTAGGTCCTTAATAAATGTTCCTGTTATTTCTTGTGTGAGCCATACATACATGCTCATGCAATGTTAGTGCTGCAAGAAACCAGAGAGACGATTTCTGTGAAGTTTGCTTTTTTCATCCAGAGCTGATTGACCTTAGGCCTAAACTATTTACTGGTGTAGGAGGGATTAAGAACTGCCCATTGTTCGTGCTGCCACCTCATAAATGGTTTAATGACCTTGATGATCCCCAATCAATCTTTAATGAAAATTTAAAAAATTAGAAGCTAAATCTACAAAAACCTTACTAAAGAGAAATTAGAAAGACTGGCCAAATATTTGTAGACATTTTCCTGATTTCTTCCAGACTCTACAGGTCACTTAGAATCCTGTTTTCAGAATCATCTGGCATATATGAAGAGCCTCTAAGGAAGAGGAAGAATATTCAGCCCTAAAGTGCCTCAAATTCTTCAAACATTGTTTTGAGTTTGTGCTTTGCCTCATAGGCTGTAGAATGAGGACTAGAACACAGTTCTTCCAACTTCAGTTAGAAGAAGCCCCATGTGTAGGAAAGAGCAGGTTCAGGGTCTCAGGTTCAGATCAGAGCTTGTCAATTTAATCACTGCTTAATATTGAGCAAGTTACTTCTAATTTCTGAGCTACATTGTCTTAACTGAAAAGTAAATGCTTTCAAGGAGCTCACATTCTGGGTGGAGAGATACATGGTACATAAACAATTACACAGCCAAGTGCTAAATCCAGGATTAAAGCTATATTTAGGGTACTCTATGGTAGTGTTGGTGGCAGTGGTAGGGTTAATTCCAGGGAGGGCTTCCTAGAAAAGAAGAAATCTCAACTGAGTATTGAAGAATGGGTAAGGGTTTACAGGAAATTCATGAACTAAGGACTGGTTGGAATCCAAGCAGTGCAAGGAGCTTAATGTCAGAGCAGATGCAGTATAGAGATGAGTGGAAGGCAGTGAAGCCAGACTGACAGGCAAATGGATGGTGACTTTGTTTTCTATGCTATGGGTTTTGATTTTGTACTGTATTTTCAAAGAGAGACTTTAATAATGCATGGACAGTTTTAGATTTTATGTGGTTTGCACTGGCAGCATAGAGAATGGCTTTGAGGAAGAAATTAGAGAGGTATGGCAAACAGCTGGATGGTTTTGTCTTCAAGGATGGAAAGGAAGTCTATCAGCCAGGATAGGCTCGATGCTGGCATGGCAACAAACGAGTCCCAGATTCCAGGGATGTAAAATGATAAAAATTTATTTCTTGCACATACTAGATATCCATCTCAGATCAGCTGAGGGCTCTGCTCTGTCCTCGGGCTGCTGGACGAACCTCTCTCTGTAATATGGTTGACAGCCATGGCAGAGAAAACCATGCCAAAATGAACACTATCTCTTAAAGTGTTTCTCACATTTCATTGGCTGAGACACGTCGTGTGGCCACACTTAAGTTCAATATGGTGGGGGGATATATTCATCCTATAAGAAGAGAAAGTGGATATTGGTGAACAGAGATACAATCTACCACTAAAAGAATGACATGGAGGAAACTGATTTTCCAGTACAGTTAGGCAACCCTATAGAGAGAGGCATGGCTTTCACACAACTTGAGCTGTATTTAACTTTTTATTTTTTGGTAAGTCTTTTAATAAAACTGCTCAGCTATGTCTACAGGTCTGAACATGTTGTGAATGTTAAATACAAATTTTTTAAAAATCAAAAGGTTGATTCTCTCCCTTCATCCATCAACATTTCAGTTTTATTCCAATGAAAAGGAAAACTAACAATACATCCTGATTTGCTTAATTAAATAGGGATTTTACACCCATCCTGCTGGTGGCAGAAAGATTATTTTTTCACATGTGTATTGATGCCAGGTAAGTTTGGCCTCTATCCCTGGATTTTGGGGTTGCATTTTTTCTGGCTATTTGACAAAGACTGCAATAGAAAAAGATAACAGAATCCAAGAATCATAGGGCAAAATTTCTGGTTTCTTTGGAAAGCTTCCAAGACTGACCCATGAAGAAGTTATACCCTGGTAGACTGTGAAGAAAGATATTTTTCAAAAGCTGAATTTTTTGGTCTTGTCTTTGGTATAGATGGAAGTGACACTCTTATATCTTTATCTAATTATGAATAAGTATTGAATTGTGTACTCAATTTCCTTAGGACACGTACAGTTTTGGTCCTTTTTAGATGAAGCTAATATCAAACAAAGTGGGGGCAAGGTTAAGATATGCCTCTTTTTCACTTTCTTGTTAAGATGAACAGTTGTCATTTTTTGAGCAGTGATTGTGGAGGAGCACACATTATAAAAGCATTGTTTCTAACTGTATTTGAGTAGAAATCTGGGAACATTTATAAGTAGCTAAAGGGTAATTTAAGAAAGTTAGAGTCCATTGTTCTATTTTTTCAACTTAGCTCCATATATATTTTGTAATAAAAATCAGAGATGATATTCTTCATGTTTGAAAATGTGTTTCAGCATCCGATTATAACGCAAAAGAGATCTTTTTGTCTTGCAAGCAATAAAATATTTTTCCAGGAACGATTTTTTATTAACAAAACATATTTTTAAATCACTTAGAATTTGAGGACTCTTAAGAATATTTTTACAGATCCTTGACTTTCACAGATGCCGTATTGAGGTGTGATAATTAAGTGAAGATGTTTCTTTTCTTTTCTCTTCTTTTCTGGCTTTAGAGTATACTCCAAATTTAAATACATGTTCTTTAGGTATTTCCTTTTTTAATTATAGTGGGTTGAATTGTGTCCCACAGAAAAGTATCTCCAAGTCCTAATGCCAAGTACTTATGAATACGACCTTGCTTAGAAATAGGGTCTTTACAGATGTAATTAAGCTAAGGATCTCAAGATAAAATCATCTTGGATTTAGAGTGGACCCTACTTTAATAACTGGTATCCTTATAAGTTTAAAGAGAAGGAAAATGGATACACAGACATAGAAGACACACAAGAGAGAAGGCCATTTGAACATAGAAGCAGAGATTGGATTTATGTTGCCACAAACCAGGGATGCCAGAAGCTGGAAGAAGCAAGAAAAGATTCTCCCTTATAGCTATTAGTGGGAGTGCAACACTGCCAGCACCTTGATTTCAGACTTCAGGTGTCCGGAACTCTGAGAAAAGAAAGTTATGTTGTTAAAAGCCACAAGGTGCTTGGGAGTTTTGTTACGGCAGCCCTAGGTAACTAATCCATAATTCTTTGGCATTTGTCAACTGTATATGGAGTGATTTTTTTTTTCTTTCCCTTGAACTTGAGCTCGTTTGAGCTTTGAAATCCCTGGTGTTTATGTGTGCTGTGGCATTGGAAACATGGCAACTGGATAAAAGTCCACACAGTTAAGTGTTTGAGATGATTGTATATGTCATATTTAATCATAGTTGTAAGTTATTATGTTGTATTCAACTTTCACTATCTTTAAGGCTTCATTAAAGTTTTCTTAAAAGAGTGATTTCCAGTTAGAGCCAAAATGGAAAAAATAAAAGCTCAGGTTTACTTTAAAACAACCATCAAAACTAAGAAACATATATGAAAGCACCGTTTCCAAGACACTAGACATCAGGCAAGAAATGCAGTGATCCTTGAGAGATGGGAAACAAATTAAGTAAGCCCTGTGATTTCCTCAGCTCAATGCCTTGAGAGAATTTCCAGGCCATGGTACACAGTGCAGCGTCTGGAAAAATCCCTTAAATGAGAAGATGGAACTGAGAGTTCAGGGACAGCAAGGCAGTTCGAGTACGAAGGCGAGAGTACCAGAGAGGAAAGACTAGCACAGAGAGAGAAATCCAGAGATCTACAGAGGGTCCATCCTGAGAATTCAGCAGAATACTCAATTCATGTAAGGAAATGCCACAAAGCTAAGGAAAGAACCACCTGAGGGGAATGGAGTGAACAGTGCTCCATCATCACACAGCACTGGAAATAGTGACTATTCCCACCTGTCATGCTGGAAATCCTAATAATTAATGGTGTATTGCTCAAAGCCTTCAAAATGGTTTGCCTCCGTAGTGGGGAATAATTATCTCTAGATTAAATGTTGCTCTGGTACACTAACAAATCTTAAAATCAAGACTTAAAAGTGTCAACCTGGGGAGCAGGTGTAGTTCAGTGGTTGAGCACCTGCTGCCCATGTACAAGGTCCTGGGTTCAATCCCTGGTACCTCCTATATATATCAAACTGTTTCCAATAATATAACTACATTCCAGAGGAAAGGTCAATAGTACATATAGAAATGAAAATATATCAAGGAACTGACCAGGTAAAATCACAATCGCATCAAATAAAAAATTACCAGACATACAAAGAAATAGTAAAAATACCATACATAGACAAATCAATAAATCTAAACTGACCCAGACATTAGAATCTGAAAAGGAAGATGTTAACATAGTCAGTGTAGCTATTGTTCAAAATATTTGTAGTGACATAAAAGATATGAAAAAGACAGAAATCAAACTTCTCCAGATGAAAACTGGAGATCTACAGAGGAAAACAATGCCTGAGATGAAAAATAGACTGGCTTAGATCAATAGCAGATCACACAATGCAGAAGGAGAGATTTGTGAACTTGATGACATAAAAACAGAGACTATTCAAAATTAAGCACAGAGGGAAAACTTTTAAAATGAAAAGAGCATCAGTGAGCTGTGAGACAATTTCAAGCCATCTTATAGAAAGCCATACTCCATTTTAGTGTGCTTCATTTTATTGCACTTTGCAGATATTGCATTTTTTACAAATTGAAGGTCTGTGGCAACCCTGCATGGAGCAAGTCTATTAGCATCCTTTTTCCCAAAGTGTGTGCTCACTACTTATCTCTGTGTCACATTTTAATTAAGGCATGTAAATAGTTTTTTTAGACATAATGCAATTGCACATTTAATAGACTACAGTATAGTATAAAGACAACTTTTATGTGCCCTGGGAAACGAAAAAAAATTGTGTGACTCACTTTATTGTGATATTTACTTTATTGTGGTGGTCTGAAATGGAACCCACAACATCTCTGAGGTGTGCCTATGCATGTAAATGAAGTCCTCAAATGAGAAGAGGGATGAGAGAGTGGGTATTTAAAGTGATTAAAGCTGTTTTCTCTTTTTCCAAATTTGATGAAAACTATAACCCCCCAGATGCAAGAAGCTTACTGAAGCATGAGAGCAAGACACCCGAAGACATTAACTTGGAGGTACATCAAATTGTCCAAAACCAGTGATAACAAGAAAATATTAAAAGAGCCAGAGGAAAAATGACACACATACAGAGTAGCAAAAGAAAAGGATGGCAGTTAGTGGTGATACGTTGATGATGCTCTTTCATAATTTGCTACAAATGTTTCACAATAATGTAAGATATTTGTGGTCGGATGGTGTATGGGAGACCTGTATGACATTACGAATGTTTGTTTTATAAGTTCACAACTTTTACTATACATTTCTTGTTTATGTATGTTCATATATGAATGGATAATATACTTCAATAAATTGTTTTTAAAATGACAAGAAAGAGAAAAGGAGGGCATCAGAAACAATGCAACAAGAAGGCAGTAAAACATCATCTTTAAATTACTAAAAAAAATTAATCTGCCCACCTAGAATTACATAGGCAGCACAAATATTTTTCAAAAGTGAAGATGAAATAAGAACTGCTCTACATATACAAGAGTTGAAAGTTTCCATCACTAGCAGACCTGCATTGCAAGTGTGGGAGAGAGTGTGGTCTACGATGTGAACTGTGGTCTATGCTTAGTGGCAAAGCCCCAGGATGTGTATATCCATTGCAGGTGATGTGCCACACTAATGAAAAATGTTTATGTGAGATGTTATGGGAGTTATGGGAGGTGGAGATCATGGGAATCCCTGTAATTTTTGTGTGACATTCATGTAATCTAAGCATCTTTTAAAATATATATGAAAAAAATAACATTTATGTAAGCAAATGCACATATATGCATATATGTCTATATATCATTTTACAAATATTGGTTTGTATTGTGAAAAATTTGATTTTTACCCACAATAAAAATAATAAAAAATAAAAAAAAAAATGTTATGAGAAGCCCTTCAGGCAGAAGAAAAGTGATACTGGATGAGATATGGATTTACCCAAAGCAAAGAGGAGCACTGGGAATGGTAATCACATGGGTAAAATATAAGGCTATTTTCTTATTAGTTTAATCTTTTTAAAATAAAATTGACTGTTTAAAGAAAAATAATAGCATTGTATTATAGGGGTTATAACATATTTGAATGAAATGTGAAGCAAAAATAGATAAATAAAAATAAAATAAATAAAAGTGTACAACTGCATGGTTTGTATACTGTACGTGAAGTGATATAAATCACTTAAAGGTATATTGTGATATGTTAAAGATATATATTATAAACTCTAAAGAAACCAGCAAAATAACAAAACTAGCAGTTATAGTTAATAATCTAACAAGGGAAATTTAATGAAATCATTAAATATCCAATTAATCCCGATGTAGGCAGAATAAGAGAAAAAAAAGGGAACAAAGAACAGATAGAAAAAATAGAAAACATATATCTAAGTGCCAGATTTAAGTCTAATAGCAAAAATCACATTAAGTGTAAATGGTGAAAACACCCCAATTAAAAGACAGAGATATTCAGATTGAATTTAAAAAACAAGGTGCAAATATCAAATATATACTGGAGTGCTTTCAGTAACTTAAATGAACTCTAAATATAAAAATACAAATAGTTTAAAATAACAAGGTTGGAAATAGTTACAGAAGAAAGCTGGAGTCACTACACTAATATCAGTCAAATTAGATTTCAGAGAAAAAAAATATTGCCAGGGATCAGGAAGGTTTATTCATAATGATAAAAGGGTAAATTAATCAAGGTGACATCGCAATCTTAAGTATTAATTCATCCAATAACAAAGCTTCAAATACATTTAGCAAAAACTGATGAAACTGTAAGGATAAACAGAATAATCAACAATTATAGTTTGAAATTTCAATTCCCGTCCCTGAAAAATTGATAGAACAAGTAGACATAAAATCAGCAAGAGTATATTAAGCTTCCTAAATATCTGATTTTAGGAAGCTTAATATAATCATATGGATATTCGAATTTTCTAGATTCACTTTTACTTTGAGGCTTCAATGAGCCTAAGAACAATTCATTTCCTTGCCTGATTCCAACAAAGGACATTTATGAAGGGAGAATACAAAGTGAACATATTTGAAACAAAGCCTTCCCAAGAGCATGTGAAGTTCACTAGCACATGAAGTAGCCCAGGGGTTGCATTCTGTCCTTACACAGGAAAAAAACCTGTTGCTAATTAAAGATTTAAGAAATACAGCTGGATAAGTAACATCAGCCCAGATGGCACCTCAAGAAACCTCTGGTGAAGCTTGAGGCAGACAGTAATTCTGTATGATTTATCACCCAGGCAGGGGTATGCAGTGATTGGCCCAATATACTTCAGGTGGAAAAGTACATTCAAGGACAGAAGACTCAAGGCCAGGTAGACTGTAAATTCTATCCAATCACTCAGGAACAAATACCTTTCAGTCCTAACTTTTCTTGTCTCTGACAGAGTGAGTTTTTTCAGTTTAGTAACTAAAGAAAAGAGCAGGAGTGCTTAATTCAGGGGGCTCTGTGAGCTTGAATTGAAAAAAAAAATCAACTTATTATCTTTATATCTTTATTTTCTCTGACCTTTCACTGAAATCTAGCATTTCCTTCACTTATGCATATATGCAATAAATTACAGTAATATTCATTTCATATCACATTACAGTTGTTGCATATCTCGAAAAATCACTTACACTCATCCATACTTCAAAATAATGGTAGTTGCTAGACCCGGCACTAGTTGAGTGTCATAAAAGTACCTGCCACTACATTCTGAGAAGGGGTCTGTGGTTTTCACCTGACTAACAAAGGGGTTCATGGAATAAAAAGGGTTAAGAACCCCTGGAATAGAGAAACATTTATTCATAAAGTTTCATGGAAATTTCTATCTACAGAAATTTCTTTACTTCTTTATATGACCCAATAATCCAATAAAAATATATGTTTTAACCCTACCTGTAAAGAGTTCTATGCTAGATTATAAGGAATGCAATGGCAGACTATTTCCCAGAATGTGTTTTCTGGAACACTAATTCCATCTGTAAATGATGGGTAGCCTGTTAAAAAATAAAATAAAATAAAAAGGAAAGGTTATTTTATAGTCAAATAAAATCAGGAAGTATTGGATAAACAATTGACTGAGGTTTCATTGTATTTTTAAATAAATGAAAATTGCAAAACTTATAAGAACCTGCAATAATTTAGGGAATGAAATGACTTCCCTCCAAACTTCGATGAATTTATTTTACCACTAGAATCCCAGAGAATATTACTGGGATTCTGTGTTGGGTCACTTGGGGTAGAGTGGCACAAATAGAATATGCTACCTCCCCCTCGACTCACATGAACCATGGAAACGCACAGCTTGGCTGATGCTCTGGCTTAGGAGTCCCTCATCACAATCAGCTGGACAAAGATGGTTCACAGTGATGTAACCTAAAGTTTAGACACTTAGGGTGGTCTTATTAGTGGAAAAAAGTACAATATTATAAATACAAAATTATAAGAAATGGAAGATTTATTTAGAATGAAAATCTAAATGATACCAAATTACTAGGGCATTGGAGATTCAGGTCCCAATCTTCTGGGCTGTCTTCAGGCAATTAACCAGAGAAGCTTTAGTAGAAATGCTTCCACATTGGTAAATGTCCCCCTCCCACCCGTACCACCCAAGAAGCTAAAATATTCCCAGCAACCTTGAGCAATAATGGGAGGGAGATGGGCAAGAAATTGAGGGGCCCTCAGATTTCAATTGCTTGGAGCTAAAGGCTCCTTGGTAGATTTCTCTGCCCTCTTGCGCCTTTCCAGAGGGCTTTGTTTAAGGGACCTAATTCCCCTGTTGCAAATATAAGTAAAACTTCATTTTGTTACTTTAAAAAATCTAATACTAAAAGATAAGCTAAATATTTTTCAATTACTGAGATATATATTTGAATTTATAATAGTTGCTAGTATGTACTTTATTTTAAATTAATCATAACCTATTTTATTACCATTTTTTAAAATCTTCTAGAAAAACACAGAAGCATAATGTGTGGTTAAAAAATTGGTCAACTCTCAAATCTCGCCAATTTGTTGCCTGGAAGTGTTCTATTTCTCTTCTGCCATACTGATGACATATTTGGATTTTGGTTTTAAATCCATGGAAAAGCAGCGTGTTATCCTCCTTTGCACAATGTTTAGCACATTGCTGGAACTAAATAAGTGTTAAAAAATGATTACAGAAGAGCCTGCTGTTGGTCCAAGAATACATTAAACACATGGTATAGAGTTCTGGAATAAATGTAGTCCTAATAATTTAGTTATATTTTGCTTCAATCGATCTGGTGTTAACTGACAACAAATTGAATTGTCTCCAAAGGAAGTTGACAAGAACCATCACAGGAGACTGAGTACTGAATTTCAGAGCGGAGATTTAAAAACCCAGATCCATGCCTTGGATGACTAGCAGATGACAACTCCCTCTAAGTATTGGGGGTGGGGGGACACATCCGAGGGAGTGTAACTGGGAAAACTGGAATAAAATCAAGCAAAGGAAAATGGAGCAAAGGAAAATTAAAGCAATCTTAACAGTGAGGACTATTAAACCATTGAAAAGTCTCCCAAGGGAAGTGATGGAAACCTCCTTGCCTGAGTCATTTCAAAATCGACAAAGCAACGGAAAATGGCCTGCAGGGAGCAATCCTGTACCGGCAGGGAGCGGACAAGATGATTTAATAGTTCTTTTCTGATTCTCATTTCTACGTTCTGTGAAATTGTGTTGCAGCTAGGAAACAAGCTATCCTTCTCCCCGCCAGTATGTTTACAGAGGCTTTATCTGAGGCATGAAGTTGAAAAGAAAGAGGGGAAAATGCGTTTTAAAATTCTGCCAGTCCTTCACATTCTTTTTATGAACTTGGGTTTCAGACTCGTATAACGCTGGAATTTAAATTGCGTTTGGTGCTTCTTCCACTGACTGTGTAAGAACATCTAGAACTTAATTTTTAATGAATAACTCTAAATGTAAACTTGTTTTTGTCCAAATGTGTAGTGGAATCCCAGGAAGAATAAAGTTTAATAATAATTTTTCCAACTGTAAAGTGCCCATGTCAGTACCAAAAAAGGACAATTTAGAAAGTAAGTGCTAACTTTAAGCAACTGATTTTAGCACAAGAAGAAAGGAGGAAGACAATAAGAAATATAGATTTTTCTTTGCTCCTGAAAATCGGAGGGTAAGTATTTTATTTAAAAAAAAAAAAAAAAAAACCCTCAGATTTCATCCTTGTGTAATTCTTATTTAGGAATGTTAGAGTTAATTTAATAGCCAAGAGAATATTTGCAGAAAGAAACTTATATACGATTTACACACTGAAAACATAAAAGTTGAACCGGTATCCGACTTTATCTTGAAAATATTTTCTATAAGGTTTTCCATGTGATTCTTAATCAAGGACAATGTATTATTACATTAAAATTGTTAACATTGAACTATCATTTACTGATTACTTACTGTGTGTGCAGATATTATGCTAAGCCGTTTGCATATATAATTCCTTTATTGAATTCTTATTCTGGGCCAAACACTACAAAATAATACTTTTTTAAAATAAACTTTTTGTTTGAGTAATTTTGTATTTACAGGAAGGTTTTAAGAAACACAGAGATAGCAGAGAGAGAGTTCCTCTCTGTCCCTCATTCGGTTTGTTTCCCCTAGTGATATCGCCTCACATTTGTCAAAACTAAGAAGTCTATATCCATACTTTCCTAGTCACTAAACTCTGGACTTTATTTGGATTTCACCGTTTTTTCATGAATGTCCATTTTCTGTTCCACGAGACCATATTGCATTTACTCACCATTTCCCCTTAGCCTGCTCCAGTCTGTGACTGTTTCCCAGACTTTCCTTGGTTTTCATGACCTGGACAGTTTTGAGGAGTACTTGTCAGGTGTCTTGTAGAATGTACATCTGTGTTCTCCTGACTAATCTTAAGTTATAAGTCTTGGGAAAGTTTAACCCAGCGATGAAGTGCCTTTCTCATTATATCATATCAGAGCGTGACATCCACATGACGTCACCGCTCAAGTTCACCTTCAGCACGGAAGCGTTTGTCAGGTTCCTCCTTTGTAAAGTTACTATTTTCCTTTTCATCCTCTATTCTTTGAAAATATTTCACTAAGTTCACGTGAAACTAATTGGGGCAAGCTGGGAGGGCGTTTCATATATTATTTGAGGTTCTTATGCAAAGAAGGTTTTTCTCTTCACTTTTAAATATAGTCAATCATTTATTGAGATTTATATGGACTCATGTATATTTATTTTATACTTTGGGTTATAGGATGAATCCTGCACTTGAGAGGCACCTTAAAAAAATGAAGAGGGGAATCCAAGATTGGTAGTCAGAGGCTGCTAGAGACAATCTGCCTCCACAATAGCTTCACTTAAAGGTTCATTAAAAAAAAGAAAGAAAGAAAGAAAAGAAAAAGCTAAAAACAGAGCAAAGGGAAAGAACTTGAAACCAAACCTATAGCTCTCCTAGATTCCGGACTCAGCTCTTATACCACAGCTGCCCTAAGAGGTTCTTCTTGATCCACTGAGGGAAAATAATCTAGCCCAGACTCCTTTAAAGATTAAACCTTCTATGGAAACTGGATATCCACTTAAGCAGAATTTCAACCTTGGACCTGAACTGAATTAAGAGCTATAATTAAAGATTTCCCCAAATAAGTCTAGCATGGAGGAATTTAGAATTATTTTGGGTGCATATGATATAGGGCTACCTGACCTGAGAAACTGGGCAAATTTTCCTTAAGATTACATGTCTGAACAATGAAAGTCTTAAAAGTCTCCTCCACAAAAAACAATGGGAAAACTTCCCCTCATTATTAAATAAATAACTTCCACTTGTCCATCTACCAGGAACAAAAATTCTGATAAAAATACAAGTGTAGAACAAGGAGAGAAAGCCAGCTTTTTAATGCAAACTAGTGAGTTTTACATTTTTGTCTGACTCAGTGCTAAAAATTTTTAATTGAAACTATAATCTATTTGTGTCTGCTTAATATATATTTTCCTATCTCCTCATGGTAATACCAAATTAACAACAACAAAAAATTCTTTAAAAAGCTCTGTTCAATCTGCTTAAAAGATAGTTAAGCATTTGTATATAAATTAATACTCTTAAAGTGCCAGAAAGTAAGGAAACCAAACTTCTAATACTTCCAATGTAGAATGAGTATTTGTGGAATTAAATACAAATATTTTTAAAATTCAAGTCCAATTATTCTAGGTAAACCTTTGGCAAAGAGACTGTTTTAATAATATTAATTTAAAAAGCAGCTGTTTTCTGAGTCATCAATGGTAAGTACAATACAAGCTACAATTTTATTCTACTTGGGTATGTTCTTCCTAAATTTATATAGGTTTGCTGATCAAATATGCTTAGCATTATATCTACTAGATGTTTAAAAGGATGAAAAATGTAAATTTGCATTTAACCAAATTGAGTTATTATTCTGACAAATTTCATTCCATGAGTTATTGTGTTTTGTAGGATGTCGACTTGAAGACAATTTCCAAGAGCTTCTTGGGAACTTAAGTATGTAAGCTATGCAGGATGTGTTGCAGTTATGTGAAAAGAGTAGTTTTGTCCTAATGTAATTTGATTGAGTATTGCAGAATGAGAAGAAGGAAAGTGAAGGATAAAACCTAAATGGATATAGAAAATTATAGAAGGTTAGTAGAAATGAATTTTATTTGACATGGCCAACGCTGACTAAGGTTTGATAGACTTATAAGATATTTAAGAACTTTCATATCAAACAGTATATTCAGGTAAAACTAGAATTTGGTTTTCTCTCCGTTAAAACAAAAAAGTTTCTTGGATTATTGGTCTGCTCTTCGTAAGAAGTTGTGAAGGGTTTTTAATCATCTGAGTAATCTACCTAGAAGGCAAAGAATCTATGTCTTATCAGAATAATATCCTTAGTGATATTTATATTGACCATCTCATCCTTTGTTGTTTTAGAAAGCATCTTCTCACTTTTAAAATAACTGTCTTTTTTTTCTTACAATCATATTAACTATTTACTCTTTTATTGTCTTACAGTAACTAATTTTCCTATTTAACAAAATGTTCAAAGCTGACAACTTTCTGACATTTTGCTTTCCCAAAATCAAGCCCTAAATGATGTCTTATTGATCTCATACTATCTTTGGAATTTTCCAGAGGGCCCCTGGAAAATCCCAAAGGATTTGCTCATTCACCTTGTACAAAAGAGGTGATAGAAATAGTTAGAATTATTTGATATGCTGTGAGTTGCTTTGGAAATGTTGACAAATTAAAAGGGATTTTCTAACATTCTGTTAGTTAACTTTGTATGGGTAAAATATTAGCCATATAATTATTTAGAGGTTGTATAAAATTCCTAGAGATTTGACAATGTTCTCAGTGTCCATGATATTTCCTGATACTGATCTGCATGATGTTAGACAACAGTATAATATTATCGGTCATAATTTTAGTTATTCTTTAAAAAAATGCCACAAAAACTACCAAATTTCCTTGTCCATTCTATCGTTTTATTCTGATGCTTCTCTGAAAGTGCTTGCAGTCAGTTACAGGTTGGAGCTTTATCTTTAACAATAGCAACAAAAAGGAACTTTAAATGAGTAGTGCATAAATTATGTCCTACCTCTCAATTAACATAACCCTGGTAAAAGTGTAAAGGTGACGGGGTCACATGCCGCAACTGACAGGGCCCTTTTGGACGTCTTCAAATGGACTTTATACAGGTACCCCCTTCTATAGGGTATGTTCTTGTATTTCTATCTTCTGGATGTATGGATGCTTTTCCTTGTAACAAGGCTACTTCCCTCACAGTAGCTAAAAATAAGAGACTTTGTTGTCCTTACCTAGAGAATTCCTGCTATTCTTTCAAGTGAGAGAGGCTCCCAATTTACTGGAACTGTAATCAAGGAACTTTGCAAGGTCTTACCCAGCAACCAAAAGCTTCACTGTCTCTACCACCTTCAATTGTCAGGAAAAGTAGAAAGAACAAATGGTATCTTAAAACTTAAATTAGCGGAACTATTTTATTTCCTTTCTCTCTAACTTGGCCTAGGGCTCTTCCTTTAGCCTTGAGGGCCATAAGATCTAGCCCATCGGGAAAGCACTGGCTAACCTCCTATGAAATAATAACGGCTTATTGTTTCTCCTACTTTACTGGATTCTGACCTGTTGCAATGGAAAATTGCTAATTATTATAAGGGACTAATTGCATTCGTTTCACCATTCACAAATCTAGACTTCCTTTTCCGACTAGTTATACTGGAAGAGACATCAACAAAAGATTGCTTTACAACCTACATGGAAAGGACCTTATCAAGTCCTATTGACCACCAATATGGCATTAAAGCTACAAGGAATTGACCCTTGGATCCAACTGTCAGAAATAGAATGCTCTCTAAGCCTTTGAGAGGTTACACCCATTTTGGTTCTTAAGCTAAAATTGACACGAAGATTCCACAAGCAGACAACATGTGATGTAGACAGCCTCTACCCAAGACATTGGAATATGTAGATGACACACAACGTCACAGGTGAAGACATGCCCGAATTTCCATATCTTATTCTCTGTCTCTTCCTTTTCACCATCTGTCTAAATGTTCTCTTACTCATTTACATTACATTACAATGCCCAGTCTTCATCCCCAGTCATACCCTATCTTCACCATGATTTTCTTTTATCTCCTCTTTACCCTATTTCTGTCCTATGTACTCCTACCTTGAACACAATTCCTTTGTCTGTCTAACACTCCAATGTTTTAATAGTATGAGAACTCATTCTACTCAAGGCACACATTTCTGGTGGGCTGAAAGGCCAGGCAAAGGAAATTGTTGGTTAAATGAGACCAAGATATCTGATAACAATGAAGAGATGATGGTTATAATTCTTCTTTTGGAGTTTATGCCCAATTAGCTCTACATACCAATATCCCATTTTTTAATAGCAATGGGTACCATTATTAAGCTCAAGGACATTATTGTATATGAGGATACAAGAGATATAAAGTACCTCCTGTAAATTGGGTTAGTCTGTTTTATATAGCCTCTACTGTTTCCCAGTAGCTATTTATGATAAGCTTCTAAAAGGGAAAATTAGAAAAATGAGAGTTTTGACCTCTTCCCATAGTATCAAAACTCATGAGAAGACTTTTGCCAGAATAGAGAGAACTTTAAATGAATCATGAAAAAAACCCATAATCCAGCTAAACACATGGGGTGTTCCATTCTTGGTGTTATTCCCCTTGTCTTGGGGAAGGTAGCCATGAAGAGAAAAATAATTAAGAAAAGTTTGTGAGTTGATATGAAAAGTTCTTCAAGATTTAGTGTTTATAAAAAAAACGATACAGAACAGGTACAGTAAACTACCATTTTTAAAAAGATTGGTACAAAAAATATGCTTTTTATTTATTTATGTGTATACACATTTGCTTGCATGCAAATAAATGTCTCTGAAAAAAAAAATAGGAAAAACCCAGCAACATTCATTACCTAAAGAGAAGGTTACTGGATGACTCTGCTCAGGTGTGGAAGATTTTTCACTTGAACAATCCTTTATATATTTTAATGTATTTTTGTAACTTTTATTCTTTTATATTTTTCACCTTTTAATTTTTGAAATACTTTCAAACTTATTGGACAGTTAACAAAACAAGACAAATCTCATACAGGGAATTCCAAAATACCTTAACACCACCCCACATACCCAGATCCACTAATTTTATTATTTGTCATATTTGCTGTATTTTATCTATCTCTCTCTCCATCTCTCTATCATCTATATCTATCTATCCATCCATCCATCCATCCATCCATCTATGGTAGATTGACTTGCGTAAGCCAATTTGGACATGTTCTTCATCTTGGTCCGCATTCTGGTGGGTATGGACCCATTGCAAATAAGATCTCTTCAAGATTTTACTTCAGTTAAGGTGAGGGTCCAATGAATCAGGTTGGGCATTAGTCTGGATTACTGGAGTCCTTTATAGGCAGAGTGAAAGTTAGGTAGAGAAATCATGATAGACTGCCATGTACATTATCATGTGACAGAAAAACCAAGGACCAAAAGTTGTCAGCAGCTAACCCCAGAACACCACAGACTTCAGGAAAAAAAGCATCACCTTCCTGATGACTCAGTTTTGGACTTCTCCTAGCCTCAAAACCTGAGCCAATAAGTTCCCATTGTTTAAGCCAACCCATTGTATGGTATTTGTTTTAGCAGCTGGGAAACTAAAAAAATATTTACCCATGAATGTGTATGCATGCATGTATGTATGTATGTATGTATCTGTCTGTCTGTCTATCTATCTGCCTACCTATCTGCCTATCCATCCATTTTCTGACCACTTGAGTGTTCAGAACACTTAATATTGCCATGCACATTTCCTAAGAACAAGGATATTCACTTATGTAACCATGAGAAGTGCATGTATCAAGTTCAAGAAATTTAACATTGACATAAATCTTATAGTCTATATTCCAATTTTTTTCATATGTCCCAATAATAGCCCCTGAGCCTTTTATCCCCCTTTGCTAGATCCAATCCAGGATCACATATTTCATTTAATTGTCTGTATCTCTCTAGTTGCTTTTTTAAAAAAATGTTGGAATAGGTATGCAACATAAACTTCCCCATTTCAAACACTTCCAAACATAACATTCAATGGGATAAATCACACTCAAAATGTGGCATAATCATCACCACCTTCCATCACTAAAACTTTCCCATCTCCCCCATCTCCCCATATAGATATTCTATACCCATTATGCATTAACTTTCCATTCCTCCTGCTCTTTGCCCCTGGAAGTCTGTACTCTAAATTCTGACTTTATGAATATCCAATATTTTTTGTTGTTGTTATAATGGGGCTTGAATTTAACATCCCAAATCTATAACTATCTCATTTGCTTTGATACCAACTTAGCTTCAATAGTATGTACAAACTATGTTCCTATATCTCTCTGTCCTCCCAGCTATAAGAAATTTATAAACAAATTACATGTTTATAAATTATGAGTCCAAACCCACTGATTTTTCACTACAGTTTATGCATTTGCCTTTTAGATCCGATTGGAAGTCAAAAGTGAAGTGACAAACCAAAAATACAGTAATACTGGCAATTATGTTTACCCATGTCACTACCCTCCCTGGAGACCATTATTATTCCATGCAACTGTGATCTATTGTCTGTTGCCCTTTCCTTTCAACCTGCAAAACTCTCTTTAGCATCTCTTGTAGGGCAAGACTAGTGGTGATGAACGCCATCAGCTTTTGATTATATGGAAATATTTTAATCTCTCCCTGATTTTTGAGACAATTCTTGGTTGGCAATTTTTTTGTTTTTGTTTTCAGCACTTAAAATGTGTCATTCGACTGCCTTTCTGACTCCATGGTTTCCAATGATAAATCGGCACTTAATCCTATTGAGATTCCCTTGTATGTGACGTGTTGCTTCTTTCTTGTGGCTTTGGGAATTCTCTCTTTTTCTTTGACATTTGACAGTTTGATTATAATATGCCATGGCGTGAGTCTATTCAGGTGTATTCTGTTTGCTGTTTGTTGAATATCTTGGATGTGAATACTCCTGACTTCCATTAAATTTGGAAAGTTTTCAGTTATTATTTCTTTGAATATTCTGTCTGTCCCTTTTTTCCTTTCTTCTCTTCTGGATCTCACACAATGCATATATTGTTTGGCATGGGGTGTCTTAAGGTCTCTTAGGCTCTGTTCACTTTTCTTCATTCTTTCTTCCTTCTGCTCCTCAGACAGAATTATTTCAATTGTGTTATCTTCAAGTTCCCTGATTCTTTTTTCTGCCAGCTCCAATCCGCTGTTGAAGCCACTCTAGGGAATTTTTGATGTCTATTATTGTAGTTGTCAGCTCTGTTTGTTTCCTTTTTATAATTTCCATCCCTCTATTAATATTTTCTTTGTATTCATCTATTAGTTTCCTGATTTCCTTTAGTTCTTTTTCCATGGATCCTTTAGATATTTGGGCATATTTAAGACCATTATTTAAAAGTCTTTGTCTGGTATGAAATCTGGTCCTTCTCATTGATTATTTCCAATCCTTTAATCTTTTCCTTTTTTTGGTCTACCACTTCCTGTTTCTTTGTATGTTTTTTAACCCATTTTTGAAAGTGGACATTTTGATATTTTAACATGTTATAATGGGAATTTATTCTCTGAGGGCTCTGTTCCTTAAGTTTGTATACAGCTCCTGTTATGATAGAACTTTCTTAGAATGTCAGGAAAAAAAAAGAATAAAGAAAACACCTTTCCCAGCCTTCAGATAGATCTTTGTGAGTGCTCTCCTTGAGGGTTTATCCATACAATAAGTTTGAAGAACAGCTCCAGGCCCAAGCTTAGGGGCTTTCTGGATCATTTGCACAAGGTCTTGTCTTGGGCATGCATTTGTGGCCTTGGGAATTCCCCTGTTTAAATGGATACAAATGTCCTGTCTTCCCTAGGAAACAGTTTCGTCAAGGTTCTGGGTACTGTACTGCATGTCCTACCACCACCAATCCCTTGCCCAGGCAGCATGACCTCACTGCTCTCCCAAAGAATTCTGTAGCAGCCCAGTGAGCTGCCTTATACATGCAAGATAAGTTATAGAACAGCAAGGACCTTTGGCCACAAGCAGACAGATTAGGCCAGACCTACTGCTCGCAGTTTGTACACGAAGGTTACCCTGCAATGAAGATAAGGGATCTGCACTGGAAACCTAGGTCTGCTCTGTTTGGAGACAGTGAGTAATATGGGAGGGGAGCATCCCTAGATCCTACTGCTTTTTAGTAGCCTTTTTCTTGATTCCACAATTTCCCTGTTACTGCAGTTCTTTAACTGTTTTCTGGAGATTTGATAAGTATGCTTCTTCCAGTTCTTGCTGATTGTTCAAAGCTTTATGGGGTGACAGAGGCTGAAGCGTCTCCGGCTATGTATCTCCTATGGCCTTTAAATTTTGAAACATATGAATGTATTGTCTGTTCAAAAAATTAAATATATTTAAAATGAAAACTAAAAAAAGAAAAGAAAGGACCCACTTTCATTCAGTTGGGACCAGCTTTAACTAAAAATAACATCTTCAATAAGTTCTATTTACAATGGATTCACACCCATAGGCATGTGGATTAAGATTAAGAGAATGTCTCAATCGGGCACATAAAATTCAATCTGCCACACAGTCTTTCTCTGTCCAATTTTCCTCCTCTTATATTGGATTAGGGTCCACTCTAAACCTGTTTGGCCTCATCTTAAGTAATAACATCTTCAAAGTTCCTATTTCCAATTAGGGTAATATTTACAGGACTGGGGGTTAGGATTTGAACATATTATTTGAGGAGACACAATTCAATTCATAACAATGTCAGATGTTAATTTTGGAAATTTCTCAGCCATTATATTTCAAATACATCTTCTGCTCCCTTCTATCTTTCTTCTACTTTTGGTTTATAATTACACATATTACACTATTTATAATTGTCCCATAGTTCTTGCATATTCTGGGTTTTTTTAAAATCATTTGTGCCTGTTTGATGCTGGATGGACCCCCAAAAATTATGTTCTTAAATTAATCCATTCCTGTGAGTGTGAACCTATTGAAGGTGGGACCTTTTTATTAGATTCCGTTAAGGGCCATTAGATTAGAGTACTTTTGTAAGGCATAGCAGTATGGGCCTTAATCCTCTTGCTGCGATCCTTTATAAACGGATGAATATGAGACACAGAGAGAAACCCCTAGAAGCTGAGAAAGAAAGTCCTAGTAGCCAAAAGTTGAAATCAATGGAACCTGGAAAGTCATAGGAGCAGAGAGAAATCTGGAGGAAGCCAGAAGCTGAAAGCAATGGATCCCAGAGGAGAAAGCAGAGTTCGCAGATCCTGACATTGTGCCCTGCCACGAGACAGGAGTCCAGGATAGCTGGCAGCCAATTTTTGGAGACAGAGCTTTACCTGGTGCCTTGATTTGGACATTTTTCTCAGCCTCAGAGCTGTAAGCTTATAAGTTAATACATCCTCATTGCAAAAGGCAACACATTGCTGGTGTATTGCTTTTGGCAGCTTCTAGCAAACTCAAACATCATTATTCTTTTTTCTGTTTGCATTTCAGTTTGGAAAGTTTCTATTGACATATCTTCAAGCTCCCTGGTTTTTTTCTTGGATGAGTTTTGTCTACTGATGCACCAATCAAAGTAATTCTTCATTTCTGTTACAGTGTTTTTTACTTCTTGCATTTCTACTTGACTCTCTCTTAGTTTCTATCCCTTACCCATATTAGACACAGTTATTGTAAATTCTAAGGCGGATAATTTAGAAATCTCTGCCATATCTGACTCTGGTTTTGATGTTTATTTTATCTCTTCACATTAGGTTTGCTCTTGCTTTTTATCATACCATATCATTTTTAGTTGAGCCGGTCATGATGCATCAGGCAGTCGGAGCTGAGATTAAAGGCTTTTAGTGTGAATATTTATGTTTATCCCACTAGGAGTTAGGCTGTATTTAAGATATGCTGTAGCTGTAGGTATCAGAGGCTTCGGTTTCTTCTTGTGTATTTGTCTCCCCTCTTTTTTCTGGGGTTTCCCTGGAAACTCCTTTTCGCATGTAGTCTGGGTAGCTTTCTCAGCTGTAATCCATTGATATTATCACGGAGCTCTATTGATGTGGACGTTAAGATATTGGGGTGGCGGGGAGGGTTCCATATTCTTTTGATTAAATATACATTTTATTTTTGTGGTGGGCCAGAATCCTTGGGTGTGACCTTCAGAAGAGTTTCTTAACCTTATCTCTTCTCCTCTTATGTGAGACAAGAAGGTTAGAGGAGGTGGGAGTTGGCTAATTGTGCTCCCCCAGGTCAGATAAGGCTTTGGTAAAATATTTTCCTTGAGCACTGGCCTTTCTTACATAGAACAAAAGAACAGAATGTCTTTAAAATCATGTAAAAATAGGTGAGATGAGGCTAATACTTGGGGGCTGAGTTCTCTGCCCCAGAACTCTCTGAAAATTTACCAGGCAGGTGCTCAACATTGACTACTCTGTTTCCAAGGGAAATAGATACAGCTCTATTTTGTTTGATATGCATTTATTCCATAGGAGACTAATTCTGTTTTAACTCTAATAAAGTAGTGATTAAAATAACTTAGTAAAACTTTTAAATTTTATTTGTATTTACACATTTTTATTATGGATATAGGACAGAATAACATACAAAATTCTGAAAATTCAAAATTAATAGGAAAATCTGTACTCACACCGAATGGTATGCACTATTTAGAGTGCATACCATTGCACTATTTACAGTTTTTGCAGGTTTTCATTATTTCTAACACATAAAACCAGGGAAAACAGGTCTATAAAGTTTAATATGGGTTTTTAAAAAATATCATTAGAGTCACTCTTTACTGTATAAATACATTATTTGAACATTAATGTATTTATTTGAAACATTTCCCTATTTCAAATTTAGTTTTTTTCTACTTTCATAATAATAATAACTATAGTAATAATCAACCGTAGGATATACATATATATGTGTGTCTAATTATTTATTATACAGGCATGTGCATTAAATACAGTGTTATCTGAAAGAAATATTTCTAGATGCACTGTATATGTAGATACATATTTACATATAGTGTTTCTATATACATACCTATATATAACAAATATATGTAATAATTATACATATATACATCTATTTATGTATATACATGCATTAATTTTAATATATATTTATAGGAAAAGGAAAATTATTGCTCTGACAAAGAATATCCGCTTCATTAAATATTTTGATATATCTTCTCTATCTCCTGCTATCTTCCTCTCTATCATCTATCTATCCCACAATCCCTCTCCCTCTCTACCTAGTTTCCTAACAGTCTTTCAAAAAGGTTGTTTAAATTTCTATCCCCAAGAATTACAACTGAGGGGAGATTTTTCCTTGCATGCTTTTTTATAAATTAGAGAATTTGTAGGTTTAAAGAAATATTGTGCATAATATACAGAGTTCCCAAATACCACCCTATTATTAACACCTTGCCTTACTGTGGTCTATTTGTTGCAATTCATGAAAGAACCTTTTTATAATTGTACTATCAACGATAGTCCATCATTTACAACAGGATTCACTATTTGTATTGCACCATCCTATGTTTGTTTTTCAAATTTTTATTCCAGTAAACATATATACAACCTAAACTATCCCTTTTTAAACACATTCAAGTATATAATTCCATGCTGTTAATTATTTTCACGAGGTTGTCATTGCACACTTGAAAATACTTTATTCTTTCAAGGTCAAGAGTACTCTTCAATTCACCTTGCATACCTTCATTCAAAAGCAATGTATTTATCTTTCTGCTTTGATCGCCTTCTAAAGGTACTGTTTGAAATGCTGCTAATTGCATTTTGAGAAGCTGATCTCTGACTTTCATTTTTTTCTTTTCTGCCTCTGACATGAGAGCAGATAATAGGAGGACTCTGTTATCAGGTCCAATGATATATCCATTTCATAGTGTTTTAGGCTATTGTGTTTGAATAGATGTTTTTATTCATGGCTCTAGAAATATTAATCAGATGAATATTTATATATTTTTTAAAAGCATAACCTTGTGAAATTTAACAGAAGGGTGATTGACCTCAGGGAAACTTCTGCACAATCTGAGAGGCGGCACAACACTTTCAAAGGAAATTTCATTTTATTTACCTAAAATTGGTGAAGAGAATCCAGGGGCCTGCCATTTACTCTCCTGGCTGTGACTAATGGACAATTTCAGAGCTCTAACTCCCCTTCTATCTTTGTTCAACTTCAAAGGAATCTAGAGGCAAATAAAAGGCTTTTTTCAGACATTAATCATAGCACTCCCTGTCTTTCTTTTTACAAGTAAATACCAGTTCTTTCAACACAGCTCAATCAAGGCCATGCATTGTTTGGAGGGTCAGTGAAGTCAGCAACCATTTTGCTGACTTATGCCTAAGAAAAGATACCAGAAAGCATTTTAGAAATGGTCTAGTCCAATCCCTTAAACTTACATATGAGGAAACTGTGTTTCTGTGTTACTAACTGGTATGTTCATATAGCATAACTGGCTGGTGGTAGAGCTGGGACAAGAAATAAATTATCCAGACCCAATCCCATAACTTTTTCATTATTCATTTTTCTCTGATGGATATCCTTATTCTATACTCAGGATCACAGATAACTTGGGTCTAATAATATGAAGCACTATATAAGAAAAATTGTCTTTTCTTATAAGTTATGAGTTACCCTCACAGAATATGCAAAAACATAGGCATGCATTTGATGGGATTGTGTGCTTTGAAACTCCTCTATATCCTGCAATCTGCACTATGTCCTAATAAAGAATTCACTGGAAAATCTTTAGGAAAGGTCAAGAATCTAGGGTCAATCACCTCCCAGAGGGCCATCACCTGTGACTTTCTATATGGACCTGTGCTTTATGCATCAAAGTCCATCCCTATTTATTGAAAATTATTGTAAGTCCAGTACCCCAGAACTTGTTGTATTGTGATGCAAAGAAAAAAAACACACCTTGCTTTCTAACCTAGATTGCTTTCATCCTCCACCTACCCATCCTGGTATTTAGTCTTGATTCGTTTCTTTTTTTTTTTTTCCTCTTTGGATAGAGCTATGTACCATATTTACAGGCTTAAGTGTGAAAGGAATTCTCCTTTTTATTTATAGACATATCCTATAGCATGAACCAACATCTGTCCCTGGCTCTGTAGCCAATAGAAGTGAATGAAAAGTATCTTTTCCATGTAAACTGTTCTGAAGGCAGCAGAGAAAGACTGGGCGCTTTTCAGGTTGCTTTCAATGTCCAAGAACTTGTGCACACTTAATTTCATGCTTATTCATGTTAAGTTCAGATTTGTCCCCTTCCAACTAAATATATGTAAACATACATTTTTTAAAGTGTGAAATGCTTTATTTTTGGAAGTTTTAATGTAGTGACAATAGCTAGCATTAATTAAGAATTTACTACATGATAGTTACTATAATATGAGAACTTTTATCTTAATTGAACCAGAGGTTCAAACTCCTCTTACAGGTAAGTAGTAGTATCCCCATTTACAGAAGAGGAAACGGCGACAAATAATTGTATAACTTACCTGAAGTCATACTACTTGTGAAAGGTATTAGCTGGAAATTGAATTACATACCTGTGCCTCGTAAGCATTTGCCTACACTTGTAGCAAAACAAAACAAAACAGCAAATTCATGGGGACTAAACATGCGAAGATTTGAAGTTCAGCTCCATCATTAGGTTAGTGACATGAACAAGTTCAGATTTCTAAGTTGGTTTAACTACTTATTTTTCTCAGTGGAACTATAGCTGCATATTTTGAGAATGTTTCTTTCTGTTTTGCACTTTATAATCCTCCACTTTGAAACAGTAGGGTTTTGCCTTGCAGAGAAGAAAACAGAGATAGCCTGCTGGGGTTTCCTGGCTTTACTTTTCCAACTACTTTAGTCAGAAATTAAAGTAACTGAGGAAGATTGCGTGTGCAGAAATAAGCCAAGAGGCTTGGGAAAACAAGAAGGGAAAGGGTTTTCCTGGACTAGACAGATGATAGATAATCGATGATAAATGATAGATGACAAATAATAGATGATAGACATAGGGGAGATAGATAGATAGATAGATAGATAGATAGATAGATAGATAGATAGATGCAGATAAAGTTCCCCCAGCAGTTTGGGCAAATAGAGATGCCTTTGAGACCCCATACGGATGCAGCTCATGACACTGATGAGGTTGAGGCTGTTCTCTCAGAAAAAAAAATTGCATATGACGATGAAACCATGGAGCTGATTCTGCCTTCTGGTGCCAGAGTGGTCATCGCTCCTTGATGCCATACTACAAACAGCGGTTTGGTTTGTCAAGAGCTGTGACAGTTGTTAAAAACCAGGAAGCCGTGGGCAGGGTCCTACAGCGTACAGAGCCCTGGGGTGGACTAGCAGCACAGGAGCAGCTCTTAGGCGAGAGCAGGACATGCAGTATGTCCAAAAGATGCAGTCAAAAGGGATGCTGAAGACAAGAGTGAAGGACAATGCCATCAAGCAGATACATTTTAGGGTCCAAGTAAGATTCTGAGTGTCCTCTGGAAATTTACAAAGTTTCCACCTTGCCTGAGGATCAGTGGAACCCGGATTTTGCTCATACTTCTCCCAGGACTCTGTTCTGATATAATAAAAGTCAATTGATAAAAAACCCAGGAGGAAATGGTTTCTAATGATATAAAAGTATGAAGACATGGTACCAGATCTCCAGAGGTTCTGAAGCTTCCTAAAAATTCCCAGAGGGCTGATGACCTGGAGTAACCATAAAGATGGGGACAATGACCATCTTGGTTGTAACCTGTGTGGGCAAATAACCAATGACTTTAGGTACCCCCGTGAAAGACTGGGGACTCTGGTACGTTCTTGGAAGGGAAATTGTGAGGGAATCCACAAGAATGACTAAATTCAAATTTCCTTCCAAGACATCAGAATGGGGTTTGGAATAAAAACTTGGTTATATATGTACAACGTTATTCACTATAGATACATTTTAAATAGCTAATATGTATCAGACTCTATGAACTCAGAGTGTTCGTAATTAAATATAAAAATAATTTATATTATTAAATTCACAATTAAATACATGAGGACTATGCAAGCATTCATGTCATTGACATGCAAAGTAATTAACAAGTTGTTTAAATATTTACTTTATCTCCATTTGATGCCAAAGCTACATTGTAGTCTCTAAAATTTATTTTAAAAAGTCATCCTAAAGCACAATTCTAGACCAATTTCTACTGGCTAGTTAAATCTTGAGTATTGGGAGCTAGAAGCAGTGACAGTAAATGAAGAGCCAAAGAGAGTTTTCCATTGGTAAGGGATGTATGGTTTTCCATTGGTAAGGGATGTGTGTTTACCAGCAAATGCTGTTTTCTTTAAAGATGCCAATATCTGTACACCCTTCTCTCCATCCCATATATGGCATTGTAGATTTAAGCTTTTTTGGATCCCGTCACTGAATCCACAGAGGGAATGTGAGTCTGAGGACAGTAATTAGATAGCCCAGCCATGGACCTCCAGTTACAGCCTCATGTTGAGTCTATAAAAACTTCCCTCCAGTAGGTGTGCTTCACCTGTTTGTAAACATCCATTTTACCAATACCTGTTACATTTCTTTGCTGAGTAAAATTCACTGATGGATGTGTTCCTTCTTAAGAATATATCTCTAAATAAACCTTAGCATATATAGAAACAAAAAGTTAGAAAATAATTGTGATACGGATCCAAGAAAATCAGTGAACTGGAGGGAAGGGGCTGCCCAGAGAGAAAACAACATCTGCTTCTTCATGATTCAGATTATAATAATATAACGTTGAACATCTACCAATGGTTTCTTACTTTTCAAGGCACATTTGCATGATAGGTAGGATAGGCATTATTTATTGTGAACCTGCTGTTTCTCAGAATATTTTAAAGCAACAAATTATTTTGGCAGGAGAAGTCTTGCTCGGGAGCCCTCTGTGAAGACTGGTAAAAGTCAAGCTTACTGAAACAAGGGAGAGGTTCCCAGAGTACCTCCACTCACACCACTTCCCTCCCCTCCTGACAGTCCCTGGTGTACCTCCTTGGACTGTTTAGAGCTCTTTGGAGCACTTCAAGTCACCATACTAGAAGTTATGCTCCTTGGTGGCAGGAGTGGGTATAGCTCAGTGGTTGAGCACCTGCTTCACACATGCAGCTTCCCAGTTTCAATCCCTGGTACCTCCTAAGAAAAGAGGCCAGGGGGGCGTGGGGAGCGAGTGTAGCTCAGTCTCCCCAGAATTGAGCATAACCACTTATTACAGAGAACTGATGACTCCTTCACGTTTCCAGGTATAGAGTGATAGAGTTAGTAGCAGGGCTGAAACTGGAACCCAGTCTTCTGTCTCCCAACCCTGGGCTTTTATCCATTGCCCCAGAAATTGATCTATGGATTTGAAATTTTGCTTATCATGGGTCATATGGATTTATGAGGCTGAAAGTTACACATGTTTAGTCCAAAAACTAGGATAACTGAAAATCTGAGGGTTAGTTCCAAGTTATTTCAGAATCTCCTAAGCATTCTGTGGGAAAATATATTTACCACAGCTAATAAGATTCTGTCTCTCCACTATCATTACATTTCTTCAAAGCATTTCCAATAAGAACACTCCAAATTATCCCCCCTCAGCTAGTTCATCTGTTCAGTCAATAAGCAACATTTTATTGCTTTTATGAATTAAGCCCACTTTGCATCCAATCATTTTGCAAACATCTGTAGCAGAAGCAGTCTGGGGAGCTTTTGAAAAATCAATCAGTGGGGAACAGCTTTCACTTCATGTTTTTTTTTTTTTTAATTTTAATAAAGTATTTACACATGTTTGCTCTTCCTGAAATGGAAACATGACAGAATCAGTAGCGGCATCACAGAACAAGGGTGACAGTGTGATGAGTTTGCTAAGGTGGCAGTAGAGCTGGCGGGAGCTACAGGACCCCTTTCCTGGCCATCTCCAAGTGACGACTTACCAACAGCTGCTGCCTCTTGGTCAAGCAACAAAGCTCTGCAAAGCTGTCCTAGCATGAGATGAGGGCATTTGGCTTAAATGAGTCTTAAGTGATGGAAGACACATATTTCCAATCCTTCTGACATTTCTATGTGTTTTAAATGTGAATGCAGAAGAAGAGGGAGCATTTCTATTGCAGCAAGATACCCAGATCTGGTCTTTATATATGAAAAAATAAGTTATCTGTGCAAGGGTCAAATTCTATATGGTTACTTGATATTGATTTCAAAAATCACTGTAAAAAGGAAAAAGTACAGAAAGGAGGGGAGGGACTGCAATATCCAACTGACATGAGGTATTGAGACTAAAATCTAAAGATAAGAATTGTGATACACACTTTTCCAGGTGGAATTCTGAAGTCAGTTACTTCTAGCAAATCTTGAGTACATTGATATTTAATTGTTTTTTATTTTATTGCCTTTATAACATTTTGGAATTAGTATTTTAGTATTTCTATTGTGGTGTGTGGTTTTTAGAAGACATTTCCACAGTATGCTTTTTTTTTTTCTTTCTAATCTGGTAACATGAATTATTTCACTTTGTCTGTTGAGATTCTAGAGGGATATTGCGGTTCACTGTGGTGAAAGGGGGAAGGGGTAGGAGAGGAATGGAAGAAAGGAAGGAAAATGGCAATTTTAACAACCTTGGTTGAGGTCCCAGGGTCCCAGCTTCATCTTGTCACACTTGTCAAGTCCTTGACTAGGGCTGGAGAGGATCCTTTCTAGTTGAAGTCTCTTGCTTTATGGGTGCAAAATGTACAGCCATAAATGTGAGAATCCTTTGTCAGGGAGAAACCGTCAGAAGGTTATATGGCAGTTTGGGGTTCTCAGTCTATTTCATATTCTGTTTGCCTCCCTATCTTGACCACTGATGGATCTGAGCGAGATTTCCTTTTAAGCAGTGTGGAAGTATGCTATTAGGAGCATGCTTTATTTACAAGAGAAATATGACTTACAGACAGTATCTTATTTCAAAGAAAAGATGATTCAGGACAAAATAGACATGTGAATTGCCCACCTTGCGGAGGGCAACAAAATGGGACAAAAAATGATTAGGGATTGATATCTATGACATGATGAAAGAAGCTGGGATCCTGAAAAATCGGTGGGAAAAAAACAGTGGAAGGAAAACTAAAAGGAAGAACCATTA
This sequence comes from Cabassous unicinctus, assembly GCA_029593785.1. Lineage (NCBI taxonomy): Eukaryota > Metazoa > Chordata > Mammalia > Cingulata > Chlamyphoridae > Cabassous > Cabassous unicinctus. The sequence goes on from JAQZBX010003969.1 coordinate 37,700, forward strand.
CTAGGCACCTATCCAATATGGACGTAGTCTTTTTTCAAAGACAGGCAAGAGAGAAAGTACAGAAATATTGGCACCATCTCTGAACCCACCCTCATTCCTGATTAACTAGGAGTCATACCAGTCCTTCCTGATGGAAGACGAAGCCTGAATCCCCCTCCAACTGTTGAAGGCAGAGGACGTGCATGGTGGCAGCATTGTGGTGATCCTCTGGTTGGACATTGTCTTAGGTTTGCTGGGTTGCTATCACAAGTAGCACAAACTGGTTTGGCCCAACAAACAGGAACTTATTGGCTTACAGTTTCAGAAGCTAGAAGGCTTGCTGCCTCCCAGGGTCAGTAGTGTTCTGGCCAGCCAGCCCTCCTTGGGTTCCTTGGCTTTCCTGTGCATGGCGATGTTCTCTCCTTTCTCTTCCAGGTTCCACTTATGTCCAGCTTTCAGCTCCCCTCCATGGCTTTCTATCCCTCTGGCGTCTGGTATTTTTCTCTTTATAATGCAGTAATCTGGGTTAAGACCAACCTCGTTCAGTTGGGCCACATCTTAACTTCAAACAACACCTTCCAGAGATCCTTTTTACAATGGGTTCACACCCACAGGAATGCAGCTCAAGACCAAAAAGGCATCTAAATTGGGGTACATAATTCAACCTACCACAGACTTGGGCATTTTGGGAGGCAAAACTCTAGAGCAGAGATAGAGAAAGAAAGTAGTTTTTTTTTTTTTTTTTCCCAAAGGCAGTTTCAGAAAAGTCTGTAGCTGCCACCTGGCAGTTGAGAAGCAGCTGTGAATCGAGAAGGCACCCTTTACTCAAGAGATTCTTTTCACATGGAGGCTGTATGAGTCAGCCAAAGGGGTGCTGAAATCTGTTGGCTTTTATAAAGGGTATTTATTTGGAGTAAAAGTTCACAGTTACAAGGTCCTCAGGAGTCCAACTCACGGTTGCTTTTTCACCAGTCAGTTGGCACGTGTTGAAGCAAGATGGTGGCTGATCTCTGCGAGGGTTCAGACTTCCTCTCTGGGCTTCCTCTTCCTCTTGAGGCTCCATGGACCCAGCTTCTTCCAAATCTCAGCTGGACGTAGGGTTTGTCTCTCAGGGCTTCCTATATCAGTCTCAACTCTCTTCCCAAGAAGGTCAGCTGCAAATTATCAGGCAAATGGCTCATCTCTCCCTGGGGTCCCAGGATGAAAAATGACAGAACTGTCTCTCTTCCTGTGTGTCTTCTTGAGTGAATGTCCATTTATATCAGTCCACCAAGGGGCCAGGAACTCAATCTGAGTCATGCCTTACTGATGTAGCCCAATCAGAAGCCCCAAATTGAGTTTTATCAAGTAAACCTAAAACCTTTGAATTTAATACAATCAAATGTTTACAAGGTTTACAAACATCTTTCTCTTTTTTGGGGATTCATAAATAATTGCAAACTGCCACAGAGGCCAAGTTTAACATGCTTCCCCCACTTTCATAGCTTTTTAAAAATCATTGATAAACAGATTTAAGCATGCTTCCCAACTCCCAAAGTCAAACCCTTGAGCAAATATACTTCCAAGTCACTTTTAAAAGGCTGTAATCCACTTTTCACCGAAATCAATCTTAGAAAACTTTAATTCTTAAGACTATTAGACACATTTTTTAGCTATTGAAAGCTTAGTTTTTATCAGGAAGCTCTTGGATAAATATTTACCTATGGTTTTTATTATTCTCAGGCATAATTATGCTAGCATTTTAACCAGATACTTTTTAACAAATAGTTGGCTCCTTCTAGTACAGTGTTTAAATACATTAACTTTAAATATATATACACATATACATAATGCAACTTTACTTTGACTAATTCATACAAAAAACATTTTTGTAGAATAAGAATATTTGTGCTTAAGTTACTGGTGAAATGTTACCCTGATTTAACATTTTTTGGTTTCCAATTCTACCCTAAAATACAAACACTGGAGAACTGTAAAATTCCAATTCTCTTTTTCATTTACTCTATATGGCCATTTAGGAACATTACTGGTTTAAATGGTGATCCTTTGATTTTCTCACTTTGCTGCTGCAAGCAAAGCTGTTATCTGAATGCACCAAATCACAGAAGAGCAGATCTTGTTTCACTATTTACAGCAAACCTCAAGTAAATCTTAAGTGAGATTTTCAGTGCCACTTCATTCCTGCCTTCTCCCAACCTAGTTACTATTGTTTGTGATTACTTTCTGAATTTACTCTACCAGAGGCTTTTATGCTACATTTTAGCCCACATGCCATGGATGAGGGACAAGAATGCTTCCTGTGTTTTTCCTAATCCCCTGGGACTGATGCCTAACTATTGCATAGAACTTCCTTTTTTCCCTTTGCTTCGGTTTGCCGAAAGGGAGTTTTCTGATTCATCTTTGCACCAGTAAGCCCAGTGCAATTGCAAGAGTCCTTGTCAATGATAGAAGGAGGCAGGAAGAGTCAGAAAAGGAGATGTGTTGATGGAGAAAGAGGTCCAAATGATGGCGTATAAGAGTTTATTGGATGAATGAATCATAGACAGTGTCCCTTGGAGTGCCAGGTTTCTTTATTCATGCTTAGAATTCATTCATTAGCTAGAATTTATTAAATGCCAGCTCCTTGCCCAGGATCTGTTTCTTGGTTTCCCAGCTTCTTATTTCTTCCTATCTTCTGAATTCATTAGTTATTCTGGCATCCATCTCCCCTCCCTCCTCCTCTCCCCTGAACTGTTTTCTGTGATTAGCTTTCAGGATACCACCACTCATAGTTTCCTGTTTATCTTATCAAAGTCTTCTCCTCAATCCCCTTGCTGGTTCCTCTTGTTCTTCCTGCCCTCCAATTGTTGACTTGCTCAGGGCTGGTGTTGGACCTATTGCCTTCGTTATATATACTCTCTACCTTCATGATCTCATGCAGTGTCATGGCTTTCATTCTCACCTACATAGTAGTGACCTCCAAATTAATATCCCCAACTTGGATTTCTCCTGCAATCTTCAGATTTGTATATTCAATTGCCTACTTAATGTCAGGTCCAAAACCAAACTCGTGGTTTCTTTCCCACATCTGCTCTTCTTATAGTCTTCATCTTATGAGTTAGTGACAATCTCTTTCTCCTTTTTCTTCTGGCCAAAAAACTTGGAGTCATCACCTCATTGTACCTTGGATTATTGTGATAACACTTACTTGGTCTTCCTATTTTTATCTTTGTTTTCCAATATTCAAGCACAGCCTGTTCTCCAACAGCCAGATAGTTGCATGGCTTTCTCCCTCATCTCGTTGAGCTATTTCCACAAATGCCACCTTTTTTGTAAAGATTCTTAGCTCAGCTTATTAAAATTGCACCTCTCCCCTTTGCTGCTGCACTTCTTATCCTTTTCCCTGATAGTTCCTCTGTAGCAACTATCATGAAGAAACATGTCATATGGTTTCTTTATTTATCTCTTTCTTCTCTGTCTCCTGCACAACAATATAAGCTCCATGAAGCTAAGAATTTTGGTCTGTTTCTTCTTTGCATCTTCAGTACTTAGAACAGTGCCTGATGTACAAGGACTCTATAAATATTTGTTAGATAAATGAATGATGACTTGGGCCAATTTTCAGATGTATTGTGTCTGTTGGATGTTTTCCTTTTCATTTGTCTTCATCCTTTCTCAGGCAAATCAATCAAGCTAGGAAGAAAGCAATCATTAATAAGTAGGAACTCTGTGCTCTTTTCACAAGTTGGGAAGCAAAGTGTCAGGACAACACAGTTCGCAGCTGATGAATGTGATGACCTTAACATCATAACATTTAATTTTGGAAGGAAGCATCATCCTGTCTAGTCCTCTCATCCTATAGGATGCTTGGACCAGCCACAGTGGCTACTTGCAAGGCAAAATGACATTTAACTTACATTTTCCCTGAGAAGTATAGGAGTTAGCCAGTTATGTATAAGCAATCCACTCTCTTCTTGAACACAGAGGCACCTCGAAATTTTTAGGTTCCAGGACATTAAGGCCCAATCTAAATTCTATATCCTTCTTACTTGAAGTTATCCGAATGCATTTGCATTTCACTTGGGCTCCAGTTTCAGTGACACAGATTTTCAATACTTCCTTCCTTCCAGCTTAGTGTTAATCAGGAACTTCTCCTCCTCCACTTGGGGGAAGGATATAACATTTTAGTTTCTCACTATATTTCCTTACCTGGCAAGTTTTAAGTAGTGGAGCTCAGTTAGTGACTACTTAAATATTATTTGCCACTATTAAGTTGCATTCTAAAGTTAATTCAAATGAAAGAAAACCTAGCCAGATGAGACAATAATTTGCTATACCTCTTCCAGGGAGCTCTCCTTGCCTACCTCAAATTAAAATGTGGGAAGTGTAGCATGCAGGACAGATTTGCTGAGGATCTACTTTGGGCAATGCTAGAGGATTTACTTGTGTTATCTCATTCCATGCTTGACAGGTGTAATTAGACCCATGTTTCTTATGAGGAAACCAAGAATGTAAGTGGCTAAATAACTACATGAAGTGTTCAAAACCTCTAGAGGCAGAGGTAGAATGTGAAACCAAGTCTTGCAAACCACAAAAACTGTTTCTTTTGGGGGATATTTCCAAGATGGGAAATTTCAAATAAAGATGCATAAAGAAACGGCGCTATCTTCTTTTGTCCTGAGAAAACTCCATATTTTTAAAACAAACACATTCTATTCATCCTAGTGCCTTCTCTTTCTTCTTCCTTCTGTTCTATTACCTCATGCACAAGAAGGATGCTGGAAAAGATGGGCAACTGAATGTTTACAAAAGGATGCTATTTTGTAAAGAGAAGCCAGATAAATATGTAATATAAAGCATTATAGTTTTACTTGATAGCCCTAATATTGTATCAGAAAGACTGTAAATAGCATTCCTTGTCTCATGTCCTTTCAAGAAAATGAACAACTATAACATAATCAGCAGGAAAATTCAAATCCTAAAGGGTATGGATGATGTTCTGAGCCTGGGCTGAGGCTCCAGACACTTTTCAAATCAAAGCCAGCCAGATTTGTTCTGACTCAAAGCTCAGTGAAACAAGAATCAAGAAAAATGTGGGTTTAACAAATGGTTGAAGAAGGAGAGCTTGCTTTAAGGAAACGTCTAACTTTAAATGCTCGGTAATGGAAATGTAATATGAACTCACAATCTATGCACACACTTATGCCTCCCCCCGCAAAACCCCAAAAGAAACCATGTTAATCATTTCATTAAAAACTGGTACAACGTTGATGCCAAGAGGGACTTATTGTCCTGTTTGAGATTGAGTCAACAAATTGAAGGAAAGTGCTACAATGTGAGGCTATTGGGGGAAAAAAATGACTCCTTTTGGGGGTCAAAGGACAGGAATGATAGGCTCAAGACAGAAAAGTTTGTCATCCAAAGCCCATTGTGTTTTCTCTTCTATTTCTAGCCTATCCTATGGCTTCTTAGTGGATTATAACAAGCTATTTACCCTCTTTGCTTTCAAGTAAAAGCAAATGATACTTGCCCCAATATGACCTTTGGGTCAAAGTTCCTTTCAGAGCTCTTGGATGCCTTTTTTCTTCTTTGCTAGAAACGGCATCTAATACAGTTTATAATAGCTAAGACGTGAATACAAAATCTTTGGATTTCTTCAACATCTTTCTGAAATTCAGCTTGTAGTCAGGAAATCTGGTCATTTGGTAAACTGATGTTCTTTGTGTGGCTTTGGTCATGTATATTTTAATAGTTATCATAAAATGTGAGCTATCAGGCCTACTAGGGGAAGTTTATGGCTAATGCATTATGCAGATAAACCTATAATTTTATTTTGCATATTTAAAGATTTTGAGAGTGGAATGCTATGTAAAAGGTAAACAAAGACTAAAGGGAGTCTTAGACTTTGGTTGTACATTTCACCTCTGGGAAACTTTGGGGTGTTGTATATTGCAAAGATATTAGGTTTCGATTCACACATCTGCATATCAAAGAGGTTCCCATCGTTCACCCATGATTTCCAAGATATGTTAAATCAATGTTAATATTAAAATAATTGTAAGAAACCCTTTCCATATTCCCAACCAAGCAAATTAAAAATGGTTACAGGGGGGCCAATGTAGCTTAAGCAGTTGGGCACCTGCTTTGTACATGGGAGGTTTTGTGCTCCATACCTGGTGCTTCCTAAAAAACAATAACCAAAAACAAAAACAAAAACAAAAAACAAGCAACAAGCAAACAAATGAAAAAAAACCAGCTTGGGGAGCCAATGTGGCTCAGTAGTGAAGTGCCGGCTTCCCACATACAAGGTCCCGGGCTCAATCCTGTGCCTCCCTCAATCCTGTACATCAAAAAAAATAAAAAAATTTAAACAAAGGTTACAGTCTGGGGTATACGCAAAAAGTCAAGTAGTCAAGACAACTTCCTTTGTACTGTCTTTTCTTCTTGTTAAATAACAACAATGTGGATGTTTGATAGCTCCAGAATCAATTTGCATCCACTTGTGGTAAATGAGCTTACATCAGGAACAGGTAAAGCTCCTGGTGAACACAGGGTAGAGTGTGGCACTGGTTAAATAACAGAGAAAAGAAGCTGACTTTTTTTTTTTAACTTTTTTTTTTTTTTTAATTTAGATTACAGAAAAGTTACATGGAAAATATATGGGATTCCAATACACCCCAGCCCTCCCCTCTCAAATTTTCCCCTATTAACAACATCTTCCGTTAGTGTGGTACGTTTGTTACAATTGATGAACAAATAGTGAAGCATTGCTGCTAACCATGGTCTGTAGTTTTCATTATGGTTTACATTATGCTGACACACACAACAACATGGAAGAAGTTGACTTTTGTTTTGTTTTGTTTTACATTTTGTCTAAGTTGAGTCTCTTCTTTCAGAGGTGGAAATGTTAACAATGTTAACATTTGACAACTTCTGGAATCCTACGCATAGGGAAAAAGATGGTCTCTTGATCTTTCCTTTTGCTTTTCTGCCACGTTTTTGTTCAGAGTCATGGGTTGAATCACCCTTGTCCTGTCCTTAGCCATTCTTGGTGTAAATGTTATTGCCACAATCCTTGCAAACTATTGACTGGCCAGCACCCTCAGTCCAGTCTTGGCTGATGTTCCAACACTGTTCAAATGCACCTGGAGCTCATAGAAGGTGCTGAGATCCTTGGCCTCCAATTCTTTGGTTTGATCCATCTGCAGACAGAATGCTAGGGAGAAATCCAATTTGATCAAATGCCCCAAATGCTTCCTTTATGTGATACCTTTCACCTCAAGATGGAGAGCACTCCCATCTTGGTCAAACTAGCGCTGTGCAATCAGGCTACCATGGATGGTCCCCATGTTTCCATAGGAAGAACAATCTCATCTCTTTTTACATGTGGGGTACAAGGATTGAGAATGTGTGCAAAGGATCCTGCCTGCCCACTAGTTCCTCTTCCAACCTACTTGAACAAGAGAATAAGGACAACTCTCTAGGGTGATGGTCTTTAACCTTGGCTGCACATGAGACTCAGCTGAGTAGCTTTCGGATAATCCCTGCATCCAGGTGACAGTGCTCACCAACTCAGTTAGAATCTTTGAGTTGAGGTTGGGACTCAGATATCAGTTTCCTTTCCTTTTCTCATATTGTCCTTTGTCTTCTTCTCTTTTTCCTTTTCATTATTTTGTAAAGTTCCTCAGCTAATTCAATAGGTTTCCAAAATTAAGAACGACTGCCCTAGGGGATGGAGGAGGCTCAAGATGGAAGGAATCTGCATTTTTAGATCACCTTGTGAGGCAGAGTCATTTCTTTCCCTTAGGACACCTACCAGTTCAGATTGCCATGTGAAAGGGAAAAACTTTTTCTCATGTTTCAGTTACCCTTATTTCATTTCTGATAAACCAGATAATCCACACCTAAATAAGATAGTCCCTCATGGCTTCATCTTTATATCATGCAGGTGACTCTTGGCACAAACTGCCATATGTTGAAATCGTGTCTAATTTCCTTTTATAGATGGCAACCTCTATGAGAAGAGGAACTGTGACTCAATCATCCTTACATTGATTCCTCCAAAAAATATTTATTGTGCATATACTATGTGCTGCTTACTATTCTACATATTGAAAACAGGCAAAATAAACTTCCTGACTTCAAGGAGTTCATATTCTCTTGGGGAAGACATACAATACACAAACAACTAAAAAAATATATTAAATATCTATAAATGCTCAAAAGAAACAATATACAATTATATCTTGGTACTCAACTGCTTTGAAACTTGTTAAATTTGGTATTTGACACATTTTGAGGCAAAAATTTTGTCCCGGTACTCGTCGTTTTTTTTTGGTACTTGGCTCGCAAGCTAGAACTCGGTGTTCATTGCCTTTTGACTTGCTACCCTTTCCAGGCAAAACAAAGAGCCATGCGTTAGTCATGCGGTGGCTCTTGCCCTGTGCACATCCTTTTGCGGTCTCAGCTTAGCTTATGTGGTCATTTTGTGTATTTTTTTGTGTTTTTTTTCCTCATCATATGTCCTAAGAAAATACCAGTGATAGCGCTGAGCAGAAAAGAAAATTACCACCACCACTGAGCAAAAAAAGAAATAATAGGTAAATAGGAGAGCAGTATTTGCATTTCTGATCTTGCTAGGGAATACGGTATGCCTAGAACAACAGTCTCTACCATCATTAAGAATAATGAAGTGATAAAAAAAGACTGATGTTGTGAAAGGAGTTAAAGCAGTAACAAAGCAGTGTTCCCAGACACTTGAGGAAGTTGAAAAGCTGTTACTAATTTGGGTAAATAAGAAGGAATTAGCTGGCAACAGTGTATCGGAAGCCACGATCTGCGTAAAAGCGAAAGTGTTGCATGCCCATCTTTTGAAAAACAAACCGGAACTGAGTGATGAGAATGTTGACGTTTTTAAGGCCAGTCATTGCTGGTTTGATAATTTTAAAAAGAGGACCGGCATCCAGAGTGTCGTGAGGTATGGCGAGGCAGCGGGTGCTAATAAAAAGGCTGCTGATGAATTCGTCAGTGAATTTCAAGACTACTTAGAGGCTGAGGGTTTTATTCCCCACCAAGTTTTTTTAACTGTGATGACACTGGAGTTTTTTGGAAAAAAAAAAACTGAGTAGAACCTACATCATAAAAAAGAAGAAGGTATTACGAGGCCAGAAACCAATGAAGGACAGGCTCACTCTATTGTTGTATGGGAATGCTAATGGGGGCTTAAAACTCAAGCCTCTACTAGTCTAGCATAGAGAAAACCCGTGAGTTTTCAAGAAGCATAAAGTCATAAAAAGCAAACTCCATGTGACGTGGAGGACAAACAGCGAAGCCTGGGTCACGAGGCAAATTTTTGCTGAATGGATAAATGAAGTGTTTGGTCCCTTAGTGAAAAATATATTTGCTGGAGGAAGACTTACCTCTGAAAGCTCTCCTACTTTTGGACAATGTGCCTGCCCACCTTCCAGGCTTGGAAGATGACTTACTGGAGGAGTTCAGCTTCATCACCATAAGGTTCCTGGCACCCAACACTACTCACCCCATCTAGCCTATGAACCAGCAGGTCATTTAAAACTTCAAAAAGTTGTACACCAAAGCATTTTTCTAGAGGTGCTTTGAAATCACTCTGAAACCCAGTTGACCGTCACAGAATTCTGGAAGGAGACTTTCCATATCCTGCCCTGCCTTAACCTTATTGATAAGGCCTGGGAAGAAGTCTCTTATAGGACAATTAATTCGGCATGGAAGGATCTGTGGCCAGAAGCTGTGACTCAGAGAGACTTGGAAGGGTTTTGAGGCTGACCCCCAGCCTGCAGGTACAGAGGGTACAGGTGTGCAGGATATTGTATCTTTGGGCCAATCCGTGGGTCTTGAGATCGATGCTGCCGATGTTGATGAGTTAGTGGAGAAACATGGTAAAGCACTGAGGAGCTGCAGGAACTACAGAAGGAGCAGTAACAAGAGGTGGCTGAAGAGATTTCTTCAGGTGAGGAGGGGATAAGGGAGGATGTCCCCAGTTCCTATGAAGAACAGAGAAATGTGTGCAAAATGGGCAGAAGTTCTAAACTTTGTGGAGAAGTACCATCCGGACAAAGCTCTGAGAAGCAGAAAGGTGAATTTATTGATGACCAAACAATTTCACACTCTGGAGGAATTCTGAAGAGAAGACAGAAGCAGTCCTCATTGGATAAGTTTTTAGTGAAGGTGACAAAGAGTGTGTCAGAGCCCGTGGTGCAAGCTGAAAAAAGGCAGAAAAGAGAAAGAACACCTGAAGTCTAAGTATCTATGTTCTATTGGAGGGAGACTCTCCTTCCAGGCAACACTCCATGTAGCCTCTCCTCCTCACCGCTCTCCTCCCACCATCCCATTAGGCCATGGACTCTTCGCAGTACAGGTAAAATGAAGTTTTTAGTTTATTTAATCTAAGTGTTTATTAATTTTTAGGTTTATTTCTCATGTAAAGTAATGATATACAACCCTATCTATTTACATATTGCCTTAAAAATGTGTATTGTCTTTGGTTTGGGAACAAATTACATTTATTTTCATTATTCCTTATGGGAAAAATTCGTTTGGTACTCTTTGGTACTCATTGCACCTCCCGGAACCAATAAACCAGGAGTACCAAGGTACCACTGTACAAGGGATTTAGCTAATAGGGAGGATTTTTTTAAAAAGGAGGGCCAGGGAAGGCCTTCTTATCCTATATGGTAGTCTGCCTAAACAAGGACTCAATATATTTCTGTAGAATAAAAGAATCTAATTTGCTCAAGTACATCTAACAATATAGGATTAGAATTGGGGTTATAACCTACCTATTCTGAACACCAATGCCATTTCCTTCCAACTCTGATGTTAATTGCCATTCCACTTCATCATGCTTATCTCTGGTATGTCTTCCCTGTTAGACCTTTGAAGTTGCTGTTCCTGAGAATTGAAAAATCGGAAAATCAAGTTTCTTAAGTTCTTATAAAAATTAAGAATACTTAGGACCTGAATGTGCTTAGATGCTTCTGGGATTTAATTGTGTGAGCAAAAGATATGAATTTAAATGTTTATATTTTGTGTAAGTCAGAGGGATATCCAGGTGGGATATTGGAGCAGTCTGTCCTAGGTGCAGGCAATAAGGGTACATTGTGAAGAATTTAAAACTAATAGTAAAACCAATTAAAAGTTAGTCTGCTTTTTATTATCACCAGGCATCAGCAATTTTAATAATATCAGTGATAAAATGCTGTGGATGTCTCCCATCGCCAGCTCTCATTGGTAGGCCACCAGTAAAACTCAAAGCTCAGTTGTGGGAAATGGAGACCATCCCAGCTCTCTGAAACAGAAAGGAATTCAACACAAGGAACTGGGCAGAACTCAAAGTCCTGGAGAGGGACCGCAAAAATTTTTGAGTGAATTAATTACATTAGTTGAATTAATTACAGTGCAACTCCCATTTCAATCCTGAGTTTCCAGACCCATTTTTTTTCTGGCCATAGGGAATACAGTACCATATATTTATCACTGACTTGAAGCATATCATTCATTATGTAGGAATTGCCTCAACCTCAGCTGTTGTAATAGCTGAGTCGTCTATAAGCCATTCTCTAATGCCAGCTACTTGTGAGACTGTGGAGTTCAAAAGCATAGCTTCAGTCCTGGGACCACCACCTTAACTACCACCCACAGCAGCATCTCAGAACCTCTGGAGCAAGTGACTGGACACTGAAACAATGCAGCAGAAAATGCCCCGGTCTCCATGGCTATGCTTACTACAACCACAGCTAAGGCAGCAGTAGGACGGACTCCACAGCCCTCTGCCTTCCAATCCTTGCACAAGAGCATCCATTTGCCAGGAATAAATTCACAACCAGTATCTTAGCTGCAAGGGAATCTTGGAAGTGACGTTTTAGCTTTCTAGCATTTACATAACAAGGGAGTATACCAGATAGAGGTTGGAATGGCATCCACCTCATTCACAACAAATTGTCAAGAAACTTAAAAAACTAAATCAATGAATGATTGTCAAAATGTGCTAAACACTGGATATTAATATCAATTAAGTGCATAATCTGTTGCTCCTATGTCAATACATGAACATAAGTTACTTTGTTCTCACAATTGCCCTTTGCCTTTGGTTCCATCATCCCCATTTTAGATGTTTTAGCAGTTTGAGATTATTTATGAATCCTCAAAAAAAAGAGAAAAAATATGTTTGAAAACTCGTCAGTTCCTGTGGGTGTGATTCCATTTGCTGTACTAAATTCAAAGGTTAAGGTTTTAACTTTACTTGATAAAAGATTAGGGCTTTGATCTGACTGCATCAGTAGGGTGTGACTCAGGGCTGAGTCCCTCCCCTTGGCGGCCTGAAAAATTGACACTCACTCAAGAAGACACACAGAAAGAGAGAGAGCTCCATAGACACAGAAGGAAGAGGAGATAGCTTTGTCATGTCTGATCCTGGGTTCCCAGGGAAAGAGGAGCCATTCACCTGATAGTTTGCAGTGGAAGAGAGTAGAGCAGCTGATAAGGCCTGGAAAGAAATGAGCCCTTGACAGAGACTGATATAGGAAGCCTGAGATACCAGGCAGAGATCTCCCGCCATCTTACTTCAACACATGGCAACAGACTTTGGTGAAAAAACAACCTTGAGTTGGACTCTTTAGGGCCTTGTAACTGTAAGCTTTTACCCCAAATAAATACCCTTTATAAAAGTCAACAGATTTTTGGTACTTTGCATTAACACCTCTTTGGCAGACTAATACAGACATTAAAACAAATACTCGGGGATGTGAATTTTCTTATCTGAGAGTGCACTGCTGGCATTTGAATCAGGTGTGCCGATCTGTAGTTTATTGTCTTTCCACTGTACCACATTGCCTTCAGCATCTATTTGAGAAGCATAAATATTTTTTCTTGTTCAATATTGAGGTAGAATATGGCAGTCCTCCTTCCTTTCCACATTTAGTTGTGTAGGTTGTATACTGCACAAATCTTAAGTGCACCATCCTGTAGGTATAACTAAATACCATACCATTTTGAGCATTATAGAACATAAAACCATTTTCTTTTTATGTTCTATAAATTGGCATCTCTCTGTAGGACTTACATCATTCACTATGTCCTTCAGTGTAAAGGATTGGGGCTCTTAGATATAGAAGCAAAATTGCTAACTTCCTCAATTTTCATCCATTTGGGTGGCAGGAAGTGAGTCTTCTTATTTGGAATACATTTTTCTTCTTATAGTCTAGAGAATCTATCTGAATTTAGGATTGGAGTATCAAAATAAATGTATATGCTTGGAATATTCTTATGGAAAGCGTTGGAAATTTCATTCTCAATTTACTAATGGGTATATTTTTGAATAAATGTCTGAAGAATCTGTTTCCCCCCATCATCTTATCTCTGTTGTTGGAAATGTTACTTCATTGAGTGACAAGTTGTTTGTTTAATTGCCTGGCGGATGTCTTTGTCTCCATTTTACTGAGGACAAATACTCAGAGAGGTGAGTTATCTCCTCTCAGAGTACACTGCCAGGATTTGAACTAGGTCTGGCTACCCGCAGAGCTTCGTTTATTTGGTATGCTGAAATGATCTTTACTGTCACTCAAGAAATTCTCTGGTTTCATGGGTCAAAGCCTTGTACAGCCCTGTCTACATTTCCAGGTTCATTTCTCCTCATTCCCTTCCATGTGTTCTAACTTTCAATCAATTAGTAACTTGCTCTTGGAATCCTGACACCTTATTTCTGACTTGGTGCCCTCTTCTGTCAAAGTAGTTTCATTTCTCAAGCATTCTCTCCACATATATTTACAGAATTATGTTAGGCATTATAGTTACAATAGTGAGTTACAATAGTGAGTTAAAGATTTCTCATTCTTGAGTAGCTTCCCATCCACTAAAGGAGATCAGAAATCTCAAATTAGGCAATTTCATATTAGTGAGTTATCTGATGTGGTGGAATAAAAAAGAGACCAATAGGAGTAGAGAGTTGGGTTTCTCACTCAAGTTAACGGACTAGGAGTCGATTGCCAGAGAAGTTGCACTACGCAGAGACCTGAAGGCCAGGTAAAATTGTTCCTATCTCTGCTTGCTAAATCCTACCAATGCTTCAAGACCCAACTACACTGACACGTGTTGCATGAAGTCTGAATCCCCTTCTCAGCCACTGAACGCATATCTTCTCAACTCCCATTGATGTGATCAGACGTCTAGTATAATTCCCATCACACTCCATGTGGTCATCATTGTTGTCTGCACTCCTCTCTTAGCTCTCAAACCAAACAGGAAAGAAATTTAAAGCAGCATCTACATTGGCATTTTTGCCCTGTCAGTTTCCCATTTGCCACATTTGTGCTCACTGTATGTTTAAAGAATGTGAAAGAGTTAACTCTTCTTAATGTCTGAAAATTTTTCATTCAACCAAAAGACTGTAACAACATTTTACTATTTCATTATTCTCTCTCATTAATTGGATATGAAGGACTGCTAAGCATTCAGCCCAGAAACTGCAAAATAATCAACATATGCGTAACAATCAAACAAAATACATATTATGTTCTTTTTGCGTGAAGATTTCTATGTTGGTCAGTATGAGTGACACAAACAATTAGAAAAAATGTTCCCAACCAATGTTCCCTTCCAATTAAGGAAGTTGCAGTCATATTGGATGCAAGATGTACATTTTAATCTAAATTAAAATATCATAAATAAATGACAATATATTGTGAGATAAGCAAGGCGACAAGGTATTTTATAAATTAGTAACATAAACAGGAAGGAATATGGTAAACAATGTCATGTATAAAAAAAAAAACAGTAGAGAAAAGTAGTTAAGAGTAAGAAAGATCTGGGTTTGAGTGCTGGCCTACTAGCTCTGTGGCCTAGTGGAATTTACATACTTTGTGTGTGTGCCTAATTTTCCTCACATATAAAAAGAAATAATAATATATATTTTTAAATTTATTCCTGTTTTTTTTCTGAGCATTAAATGACAAAATGCATATAGAATATCTATTACTGTGTTTGACACACATAACTGTTCATTAAATATTAACTTTTGGTAATGATAATTGCAGTAATGATAAACAAATACCAGCGTGAGGCATTTGATGAGGAAAAATGGACACTGTGGATCTGAGCTGTGGTCTTGGACAGTTTCATGAAAGGGGGCAGATTTGGTACAGGAAGCAGTATTATTTAGGTGGGAAAGAGAAAGGAAGGTGCAAATCCAGTAAAGATAGGTCATTAAGATTGGCGGGTATAAAGAATTAATGAAGAGAATAATGAGAAAAAATAGACATGAATATTTTAGCTGGATTGTGCTGGGCTTTGAATGATTCTATATTGTTTGGATTTATTTGATAACCATTGGGGAAATCACTGAAAAGCATTGAAAAAAAATCTTCAAGAAAAAAAAAAAACACAACAGAAAAGCAAGTGTTGAATTGTGAAGTTTTATGAAGCTGGAAGGTTAGGCATTCTTCCCCTCATTTAAAAAATGTTGTTGATATATGACTTTTGCTATTGTCATACCAAAAATACAGCAGCTAAGTCTACAATACAGTTAATGAGAGCAACAAGAAGCAGGAAAGCCAAGTTGAGACTTTTACACATGATGTAATAGTTGCAAGAACTTTGTTTTATGCTCATTAACAAGTATAAAAATGTTTTATTTTCAATACAAATCTTGAATTGTCCCCCTCTGCTTCATTCAGCAGATGGTCAGAGCACCTGCAAATAGGGGAGTGTATGGAACTTGGACTCTTGCTGAATTGGGAATAGAGGTCATGAATATAGAACGATGGCAGCTGTGGAGGGGGAAGATGTGGGTGAGTCAGATATGGGAAGCAGGGATTAATCATTAAGCAGAAATTGGCCTTCATATTTGTGTGGGCTATCTCTATTTATTTATTCAGATGCACATGGACTGCATCCAGGGGCTGGCTTGTGGTTGGGTATTGCTAGTGGGAGGCACTGGCGAGAGATCAAATGAAAGGAGAGTTTTGTGAGGTACATATTCCCTTACTACCCTCTGCCACCAATGCATCTCTCTCTATGCAGCCCTTTTGCAGTCTAGAATCCACTCCTCTCCACAGCCCTTTCAGGTTTAGGGATGCTAAGATTTCCCCTATTGTTAGTCCCAGGCTACTCCACTATCCCTTCTCAGTTCCCTAAACCTTCCTCACCAATTTATGGATAGTTCTTTTTTAAAAATCTCTTCATATGACCCAGTTTGAGTGTGCCTTCAGTGTCCAGCCAGGCCTCTGCCTGATACTCTGTGGCAGACAAGAGAGGATATTATAGATACTTGAGTAAGGGAGGGAGGAGATTAGGGGATATTATGTGATATCAGTGGTATTTTAGGTTAGTGATAATACGAAATCTTAGAAAAGTTGCTGAGACCCATCTTTAATCATCTTCTGAATATCCTAAAGGATAGGTGTTTTCCCATCAGTCTTCTCTAGACCTAATTTTATTCATCAGGATTTCTTGTAGGAAGACCATTGGTGTCATCTGGAAGAGATATTTTGATAAATCACAGGAAGTGACTGGTGAGTTACCAAAAGTGTGGTTGAGATAGAAAGAGTTGCTATGCATGGCGTGGTTGGGGGTTTGTAGGTGAGTGAATCATGTTTCCCACAGAAGGCATGTTCTGGTCCTAACCCCTGGTCCTGTGGGTGTGAACCCATTTGTAAATAGGACATTTGAAGATGTTATTAAAATGAGGCCAAATGGAATGAACAGTGGACCTTACTCCATAATGACTAGAGTCCTTATAAGGAGATCACTGAGCAGTAGAAATGAAAACCAGAAGAGGCAACAGAAAGAAACATCACCATGTGGTGCAGACAGAGATGGAGCCACCACCCGAACTCTACAAACTTGGGAGAAAACATGGCATGCGGATACCTAGATGTGGGACTTCTCGCCTCCAAAACTGTGGCACAATAAATTACTGCTGTGAAAGCCCACTGTGTGGTATTTGTTGTAGCAGGCCTTGGAAACTAATACAGGGAGGTAGTGAAAAAAGAATGAGGGGACCAGGGACAAGGATATAAAAGGAGAAATGCACCAGAAAAATTTAGAAAGAGTGAAAACTCTACAGTGGGATGTGACTCCTGTTTTGTGCATGCAAACTAGTGAATGGATTAAGATCACTTCTGAATTGCAATAAAGACAAATATACAGAAACAAGGGCTGGAGGCAGAAGAGATCTACAAAACTATGTTCTTAATGATTCACAGAATGTGTAGGAAAGGATTTGAACTTGGGTTTTCCCACCAGGCTATGAAACTCAGGAGTTGAGTCCAGTTAGCTTAAATCATCAAGGGACCAGTGGCCCCAGATGTCATTTTAGTATCAGTTGAGTACTAAATTGAAGAGCTAATTCATTGTAGTGACAAGAGGCTTCTTCAATATAAAGAATTCAGCATTTTTTTTCAGGCTTCAGGACAACCTATTTAAAATGAGCACTGATGCCAGAGCCAGCAACTGGCTTAGGCAATGAAGAGAAATTCAGGATGCATGAAGAAGTGTTTGAACCCGAGTTTAAAATAGTTTACATTAGTTCAGAGACTGAAGTTTAGACAAGAATCGGCAGATATTTGGATTCTTCAACATTTTTAGTTAGAATCTTGATAACATAGTGGAAACCCAAGTGTGTCACTTTTTTCCTTGGCCTTTTTGTGCAAAGAAAAAGGTTGTTTAATATCATTTATGGGATATTGATGCTAATTTGCATTCATTTATGCAAACAATAATTCTTCAGAAAATCTAGAAAGTTGAAGCTGAAAGGGCAGGATTATTGTTTCCTCCTTATTTGACAGATCAGGGAATGAACATGGAAATTTTAGACGGCTTACATAGGTCATAATGGAGATAGAATTAGAACTGAGATGTTCTGAGTCCCAAATGGTTCTCTTTTCACTTGCGTGCTGCCTCATATTTTGGGATTTTCTTTCCTTCACCGAAAAAAAAAAAATTAAGAAAGATGGTAGATAAGAGAAAAAGATATAGAAGGCAACAGAGTGATATGAATTTTGGGATGACAGATCAGGAACTGAATTCCTGTTTCTGCCACTTACACTTCTCCAAGTCTCAGTTTCCTCACCTGTAAAATGGAGAACAATAGTATATATCTTTCAAGATTGTTATAAAGATTAGGAAAATAATATGTATCAAAGCACTTAGTAGAATACAGCAGATGATCGGCAAATATGTTTCCCTTACCCCCAACAATGTAGCTCATCTCTTTGCTTGATTCTGATTTTTCTTGGTTATTGCCAAATGAAAAGGACTCCCTGTGCGAGGGCATGTGAGATGAATTTCTGTGATTTCAGATGGGGTTTGTTCCAGGCACTCGGCTGTGGT
This sequence comes from Cabassous unicinctus, assembly GCA_029593785.1. Taxonomy (NCBI): domain Eukaryota; kingdom Metazoa; phylum Chordata; class Mammalia; order Cingulata; family Chlamyphoridae; genus Cabassous; species Cabassous unicinctus. Next base: position 56,018 of record JAQZBX010003969.1, read on the forward strand.
GAGATATCTAGTTAGAGCCTCTTGCTATCTCATTAATCACGTGTCCTTGTAGCTGATTTGGATGAGGATGACTGCAAACTTGGGTATTTCTTTTTGCTTCAGAGCATGTTTGGTCTTTTCTAAGGATTATGCTGAATGTCACACCATATTTTAAAAAATCACACTTAAAGAGACACATCTGTCAAACGATGTGTCACTATAGGATTTAAAGAACGGGTATAGAGGAAACAAAATGAAATGGCCCTAAATGCATTGTTTCCTCATTTGTACCAGTAGTTAGATTTCTATTCTAGCTTCTCCTTATGTGCCTTATATATTATCACAGATTCCCCACGTTTAACAGGCAGTGAGGAAGACATGATCATTGCAATCTGTCTTAATCAAAACTGTTATCCACGGGAGATGCTTTTTGGTCCAATCCACTCTAAGAAAGGTAGGTTGAGGTCATCTCCATGACATTACTTTAAAGATATTTGTAGAGAACACACCAATTTCATGAAAGTGGCGCCTTCTATTTCCTGGATTTATCTGACTCTTCAAACACTAGCATGGTTTCTCAGAATTTTTTTTTCTGCAAAGACCAAATTATTAATATGTGTTCATTTTGTAGACAAAGATATGCTGCTTTTTAAGCCACTACCTTTGTAAAAGCCAGATTTCTGTCTCTCTTTACTTCTCATCTTTTTCGCCATTATGGCCTCTGCTGGGCTGACTGCTTGCCCTCTAAGTATCTCACACTTTGATTATGTTTCCGTACAAATTGGCCACAAAGTCTGCCTGCTAATTAGAAGTTATTCTATGAGCTTCTCTATTCTCTGAAGAAATTTGTCCTTTTCCTCATGTTCTTCTGGTCATCTTCTTCTGTACTGGAAGCCATTGAGGCTGTCTCGGATCATTACTATGGACCATCGTGTCTTACTACATAGGGACTTTGAGGCGTTCTGTGCTATGTGCACATATGAATGGGTCTTTTGCCCCTGAAAGAGAACTTGCGAAGTGTAAGGAAAAGAACCAAGGGGATGGAAGTCACAGGCTCTCACTTGCTCTGTCAGCATAGGCCGTTCACTTTACTTCTCTGTCCCTTTTCTCTTCTTATAATGAGGATTTATTGCCTGAGGTTTGTTCGTTCTTTCATGCTTTGTGTCTGCACATAAAATCTGTGCTCTGGAGTTGCTCTCTCTTTGAGCCTCTCCACTTTCTGCACATCTGCTTTGCAATAAAGACTACAGTTAGCCCTCATAGACATAAGGAATTCACTAAATCGGATTAAGCAGAAGAGTGACTTCATGGTTTTGGTATGTCTTAGCCCTTCTAAGACACCCAGGTTCATGTCAGTTTTTAGTAGAGTACTCAGCTCCTAATACAGAGTATACTCTGCCATTCAGTTTACTACTTTGAACTATTTGTATTTTTCAGTAGTATCAGCATTTTCTCAAATTTCATTCTTATCCTTAGCTTTGTTATGTTACTTTATCATTTAGAAGTTGAGTTGCTTATTTACCTTCCTATTTATCTATCTCTCTGTCTCTGTCTCTGTCTCTCTCTCTCTCTCTCTCTCTATCTATCTATCTATTTATCTATGTATCTATATCTATCTATCTGTCTACTTACCTACCTGCCTCCCTGTCTGTTTATTTATTATCTAACTTTTTAAATTTCCCCTTTTAACCTTTATTCAAAAGTATTGCCTGAATATATAGATGATTACATATGGAAATATTTATAGATATATGTATATTCAAACGTGAGTGTCCACACTGACGTTCTGGTATAAGAGGTAGGGGGAAAAAGAAAACTGACACCACTAATCAGGTATGGATGCGTGAAAGTGATTGCTGAAAGCTCATGGCACATGAAAACAAATCGTACCTCCCCCAAAGACTTTTTGTTTACAACAGGTTGTGATGACGGCTGATCACAAGGATGCTTAGTCATCAATTAGGAACCAGAGTGAAGTGTTTAAGAACAGAGACTCTGGGTATCAGCTAATGGGTTTAGATCCAGGCTTTGTCACAGAGTAGCTCTATGAGCTTGGGCAGTACTTGACCTTTTCTGTCCTTAGTTCTTCCCTGATAAAAAGAAGGTAGTAGTAGTATCTGTCTCATAGGTTGTTGGAAGAATTACTTCTTTAAAGGGACTTAGAATCATGCCTATGTTATAATATTTATCTAACAAATATTAACCACGATTATCAAGCAATGGTCAAATTATTTCAGGTTACTATGAGCAAGCATCTATTTTATGAGCTGAAAACAAAGTCACGCAAAAAGAATTTTGAGCAGTTCTACAAAATCCAGTCCATATGTTTAATGTTCTATGGACTTTTAATATGTAAATGTTAGTTCTTTTTCCTGAAGTCCAGTAATAGAACAGTGACTGTACTAAAGAAATAATGGAAGGAAGGAAGAGAGTGAGGGAGGGAAGGAGGGAGGAGGGAAAAATTGTAAGAAAGATGGAAAAAGGGAGGGAAGGAGAGAAGGAGGGGAGGAAGGAAGGGAGGGAGGGAGGGGAGGTAGAGAGAGAAAGAGAGGGAGGGAAGGAGAAAGAAAATAAATGGATGGGGACACACTTATCAGAGACTTCCCTTTATGGGTTGGAAGAAGCATTCTTGGAAATGAATTGAATGCTCCAATATTGCAGCTCATGGGACACTTTAAAATGACATATGGGTAGCAAAATGAGCTTTCTTAACCGCATTATAATCTCGCATGTACTAAAAGTAACTGAAAGGAACTCCCAGAGTTTCCCTGTGGGCTTAAGCCCCAGGCATCCACAATGGTAACCTGCTTCTTAATACACGCTTTCTTGACTTCCTTCCTTCCCTTATCTCACTTCCCACTTTTTCCCTCCTGCTTCTAGGGATCACGTTTTAAATAAATCACTGGTAGTCACAGCCTTGTCTCAGAGTCGGCTTTTGGAGGAATCCAACCCAAGACAAATTTAGTACATTCTTGCCTATTTTTTTATAGTCTCTGAACATTTTCTTTTTCCCAAACAGCAGTATTAATGTGCAAGCATAAGTGTGATGTTTGCAATCAAATAGTCTTTCATAGCAATGACGGGTTAGCAATGATGGCTGCTTATACCATGAGATAAAGTCACTAAACTGTGTGCAGGGAACACGTCAATCAACGTTGACCCTCCTTAGCAGACCCCTCTTCTATGAGCTGAGACCACTGATACTTGACAGTGCAAATGACCATTTTGAACACACATTATTCTATTTTGTTAGCATATTTACATCACGATGGAAGGTATGAGTCTGAGGAAAAAATAAGGGGGGGGGGGAACAGATGGGTGAGCCCCATGCACAAGAAAAAGAAAGCAGGAGGTGGAAGGTGGAAGATTTCCAGTTGCCCTGTTAGAGGATGTCATCTCAAAGGTCGAGGATTCGAGATCAAGGACACATAAATGCTAGCATTTCTCATGTTGACAATATTTTGCAACTTTCTGGTGTTTTGCTCACAATAAGTAAGCTCTTGAAATAAAACAGGCTTATGGACTGGTTTTTTTGAATCAATAGCAAATGGTTCAAATCTGTAGTGTCTTAACCTGTAGCCAAAAGGGTCTGAAAAGGACTTTGGGAGCCCCAGAGAAGGGTGACAACTGAACAGAGGAGGAGGCAGCCTGTGTTGCTGGGCGTGTGACAGAGAGCACAAGAGGGCAGTGTGGGAAACACCTCTGCGGGCTGAGCAGCAGAGAAGCCCATCTTCTCCTCCCACCCACATGTGCCTTCCTAATTTGTAACATCCTTGCAACCCTATTTATCCCACTCCCAACCACGTTGAGTTAGAGCATTGATTATAAATTTAGCTGGTGATAAAAAATATATATATCTGTTTTGCACCCTTTGTTGAAATCCCAATTATAAACAAAGTTATGGGAAAATTGCTATATTGTATAATTTTCATTTCAAAGATCTTAAAACAGCAAATGGAGTTTCAGTGAGAGAAGAGTTACAGAAGGAAATGGCCACAGGTCTCGCTGTATAATTGCTCACCTGAAAAAAAAAATAACTTGTTTGAAATAATTGTGGGAAAGAGGGGGAACAAAACATAGCTCCCACAAACCAAAGGATTTTTGTCACTTTGAATAAAATGAGCCTGCAGAGTGAGCCTGCTTTCTTATGAGACTGTTAAAAGCAGAGGATAAAAGGAAATATTGAACTTGAATGTGATTGTACAGTATGACTTGTCTTGAAAAATGCAGCTGTCAACCCAAGCATTTGGCAAGGAAGCCTGTGAGAAGCATTAGTTTAGCAAGATTCTAGCAGAATTCTTTAGAGTATTAGATACCTTTTTTCAAAAGCTTTCTTCCTCCTAGAAATACACTGACTTTTCAGCTCATTAAAACCTGTACCCCTAAAGACTCTCAATCGTCTCGGCCTCCGTTGTGGAATTTTGCAGCTATCATTGATGTGCATGACTCACAATATATATTTTCTCTACTGTCACAATGGAGAGGGCCTTGTTGTGAGCATTTCCAAGTACTTTCCAGATGTTACCCCAGCTTCATGACAGCCCTAGGAAGCAGTGGCCTAGTTGTAATTGTGTAGGTTTGTCCTTAAATTGGGAGTCCGGGCAAGTTTCGATGAGGAGCTCAGCTTGGCTTCAATTATGCCTTCGAAAGGGAAGGTCAAGAAGATCTGCCTGACAAGGGAAAATATGATGAACAACGCACTGTGAATCAGTGGTCATTCATTCATTCACTCATTCAAAGCACCTACTGTGTACCCGGCAGATGTTGCCCAGGGATGTTTTAGGGAAAGGTTACATTGAGCATTCCTGATGCTTTCCCATCATTTTCTTCTGTATTATAAGCTTTAGAACTTCTTTCTATTTGGCAGGTGAGAAAATTGAGACTTGAAGACATCTCTGCTGACTAGCTTGTTCTAAATCATGCTCAAGATTTGGGGTATTGTGAGGAGTAAAAAGTTATTTGATCTTTGGCTAAATGTATTGCTTTCATTGTGCGGGATTTCATCCTTCAAGAAGAGGAAACGCTATGTAATAGTGTTTAGGTTTATGGAATCAGGTTTAGGTTCTTAAGAGAGCTACTTTCTAAGACCAAGCTTTTCAATGCCTCTTTTCCTTTCTTAGGTAAGATATTAGTTGTTTCTCTAGGCAGCAGGTCTCTGATTGGAGAGGACTTTTGTGTACCCAGAAAAGGTTATAGTTTTAATAGGTCAAATGTCTTTGTCTTGTGTGGACGAAGTGGTCTTGAGAACTGCTGTCTAGGAAGAGTTTGCATCTGGGAAGGCGTAGCACTAAGTCCACATCATTTCTTTGCAGTTGACTCTCTTGGGAGAAAAAACTTCCTCCCGAAGTTTTCAACCTTGTCCATAGGTCATGATACACACAAAAGTAATATGTGTATGTCATTCAGCAGGGGAAAGAAGAGACTGCTCATGCTAAAAGTCACCAGGTGGGGTTCCTGCCAACTGAAGTGCCACCCAGTCTCTTTGAAGACTAAGGTGATCAGTAATTTGACCCACCTGCAATGCTTTCAAGCTACACTGTATACCAGGTATGAAGTCTTGATTGTTGTTCTTCAGGATCCTCTTGAAAAGCAGAGCAGTATGTTACATCTGCTTATTGGATCATTCCTATTCAATTTATTTCATTACTTCAACCAACTTCTATTAAGCATCTAGCAAGTGCTGGGCTTCATACTAGATGCTGAGGCTGCAAGATGATGATACCCAGATATTGGTCTCAAGAGGGTTGCAATTCATTGCTGAAGACTGAAATGCAAGTAAAAATGTGTCATGCAGATAGATGTGTGGTACAATGGGCGAATACAAAACAGAGTGATCAGTGAAGGAAATGCTGCTTATGGGGCACTTTTTCTGATTCTGCAAAGAAAGATGGTCTGGCTCTAAAGGAGTCTCCTGTAGATACATGCTGGGTAACCCTGGTATCTAAAGGATATTTTTCAGCCATTGCTCTGAAGACTCCAGTCTAGTTTTTCATTCAACAAATCCCGCATTCCATGCCAGCAATTGTATTAGGCCTTGAAAATATATAGTTTCCTGCCATCAAGATTACTTGCCATTTCTTAGTAGAGACAGACAATAAACAAAGAACTGTGGTGCAGTGTGGAGCTAAATGCTGTCAGGGTTGTGTGGTCAAGGAGTTGGCCGCAAAGGGAGGAGCCATTAAATCTGAATGTTCCACACTTAACTGGTGTGTGCTAGCTGACCACTGGCCTGACCTTCCTTCTCACCCTGGGAAAGTGGTTGATAATAGCAAGCTCAGTTACAGACAGGCATGTCCCTTCAAACTCTTCAATGTAACTGCCATCACAGCTTTTAAAGAGCAGTCACTGTTCATTAGCAGTAACTCCTGCGAGGGGCCTCATAGCGCCCATTCTCTCCTTGATGGAAAACTGGACTCCAGAATCTGATGCCTGGGGATGCCTCGGCTTCAGGCCTGAGTCTCGGCACATGATCACGTTATTTACCTCTTAAAACAAGGACTGAGCTGACTTACCTTTTGCCCTATTCTTAGCAC
>JAQZBX010003970.1:0-62514 GCA_029593785.1 Cabassous unicinctus
TGGGCAGGGAGGCTATAGAGGCCAGGAAAAGCCTCTCCTATTTAATTTTCTTATGTGCACTTCCTTGGTCTGCCAGGAGATGGCGCTCGTTGGCAGCTCTCAATTCAATGCCTGGTCGGACTGTATTTGTTGTGACACAGACCAGATCAATGTGATAGAGCTTCCTGTCTGGGGGCTAAGAGTCTTGTAATTTAAACTTTCCAAGACAGTTCTCCAGCCTTCTCTGGCAGCCCCCTCCCTTTTCCCAGCTGGGAAATATTTCCTCTCCCCTCTGAATCCTCGACAATCAGTTCCTGTTAGTAGAGGAGGAGATTGGGACGTTTGTATATCTTTAGCCCCTTGCAAGCTCCAAGGCAAACAATGGCGCAGCCCCACCCGGCCTGGACTGGCTCTCGGGACAGGGCAGACCAAACCTGGGAGTCAAAAGCAGGGTCAGCCCCAGGCTCTCTCTCCCCTCTCCCGTGGAGTCCTCAACAATTAGTCCAGGCTAGAAGAGAGGGAGATTGCAAGGGTCGGATTTCTCCAGTCCTTCCTAGGCTCACAGGGCAAACTGCCGTGTGGAAGGGTCTGTGGGGCTCCGCAGCCCAAATTTGCGGGTCAGAACCTGAGTCAGCCTAAGGCTGTGTCCCTCTCTCTCCCCTTTCCGGGAGTGGTAGATCCCTGGAGCCCCCTTTGTCTGTAGTCGCAGGCCCAGAGGCCCGAATTTCTAAAGAGTGTGGGGGAGGGTGCCGGCAGCAGCCGCTGCTGCTGCTGATTAAAATTCACGGTTCTGGTTCTGTCGTCGCGATTTCTCTCTTTTGTCCCTCTCTCCTCTGGGTGGTATGCAGTCTTCCCCTGCTGTCCTAAACCCTACAAGATCTGTTTTGGGTCTGTTTCAGCCTGTTCTCTAGCTATTTTTCTGGAGAAGAGATTTCTGTGTGTTACTAGTCAGCCATCTTCCTGGAAGTCCGCTTCATCTCTTGCTTCAACAGAGCTTATTCTGAAGTAACACGGACCCACCCTTGCACCCTTCCGAAGAATCCTCTATGGTATACCAGCAATTAATTGCACATGGCAAAAAATAATAATTAAAAAAGCTTAATGATTACAGGTTACGATGAGAGAAAACTCTTCACATAAATCGGACCAGCAGCTAAGTTTTGGGGCTGCATCACCAGATTAAATTGAAATTGTTGTCTGCTTAAGAGGTACACTATATATCATTTACAGACTTTCTAACGAAAGTCTCAACAAGGAATCCCAGGTTGGCAAAAGTGGGAAGGGGAAAAAAATGTGTATAAACTCACCTAATTAAATCTAATGGTAACAATTAGGAAGAACATGCTAAAACTTTTTAAAAATGAAAGCATTTTTAAATCAAAATTTCTTGAGTATTTATTAAAACGAATTCAGAGTTTATGAATTTATATCTATTCCTCCTTAGTGAATTTAAGTATTTACAGGTAAGTGAAAAAAAAGTGAAAAGAAAGGGGTGTGAAATTCTTATAAGAACAAATTTTTAAATTTTTGAATAATGCAATGGCTAGATAATTCATATTCTCAACAGCATTTTTCTGCAGTGTTTCAAATACCATTTTCCTGATGTCATCATCAGTGTCATTTGGGTATTGTGAAGGTATTAAGATTTCGAGCCCAATGACCAAATTAGAATTTTAGCACTTCTACTATCTAGCTGTGTTGCTCTGAGCAAATCATTAAGTTTTATAAACCTCGGTTTTACAACTCATAAAAATGGAATAACAAAAAAAAAAAATGGAATAATAACCATCTTTCCAGGCAGCCATTTTAAGAGAATAACGGAAAAAGATTGTAAAGAACTACACAAGTGTTAAGCGGACTCTTGTCACTCTTCTTACTGATTATTAGCTTACTACCTGGTAGAGAATTCCAAGGCTCTTCTCTGCTGCTTTTAATTTCTTTTGTTCTGTTTCCAACAGCCTTTCCCTACCCTGTCTAAAAAAATATATTTTGAAAAAAACTGGGCAAAAGGTGCCATTATTTATTAACATTTAACCAAAAGTTAGCAAACTAGATTGAAAATTAAATCCAAATTTAATAAAAGAAAAATAAAAAACTGTTCAGATATGTGCTGAAAATGCAACAATTTTTTTTATTCCTACCAGTTAGTATTTGCAAGTAGATGACCAGAAATAAGCAAAGCATTTACTAATGTGTTACTGAAAATATTCATTATTTGATTTTACATGGCACAATTTAGAAGACAATTATATATTTGCTTCAGGTCTCCACATTAACACATCTCAGCACCACCAAATGGCTCTCCCTTATGAGACTTATCACAACTGTAATTAAATAACCACCGGTCTAATTAGTTTGATGTCTATCTCCCTCCCCAATTCATGGTCTCCATCACTAAGGACCTGTGACTTTCCTGTTCCTGGTCATTGCTGCTCCCCCAGAACCTAACAGTGCCTTACACACATTAACAACTCAGTAAACATTGGTCAACTGAAGGAAGAAAGCACATTTCTGGATATTTTGACCTTAGGTAAAAATAGCTTTTACTATTAATAGTGTAATTGAGGTTAAGTCTACATACTTTAGAAACTATAAGTACAAAAAGAGACTATCATTGAAATGACTTATGAGCCTAAACCACAGAATTGGCCAATATCAATATTTCAGTGTATATCCTTTTTTTCAGACTTTAGGACCACTTTCATGATGTCACACAAATTTGCTTGTTTATAAAAGAAAAATCATGAAAGGAAGCTTAGCAACATTCCCCAAATGTCAGTGTATTTCTAGGAATAATTTCACTAGTTAATGTCTCATCAGCAGGCAAGCCAAGTCATGTCCATTTGATTTAATTAGAAAAAGCAAGCTGATGGAATTTAAAGAGCATAATCATTGAAAACTCGACATGAATAGAAGCCAATGCAGAGTCTCCCTTGAAATATAATTTTCAAATGGTATACTCTTCATTCAAACAAGGTAACTGTTGAATCAATGCAATTTAAAGAGTCTCATGGGGCTTTAGGGTAGATTAAAAGTCTAAAAATAGGTGGTCAAGCTCACAATGCATCAAACAAAGAGAAAGGTTTTTCTAATAAGATAATATTTCATATCTCAAGCATTCAAAAATATTTTAATGCATACAACAAATATATGTAATTGAGAATTCTTAATTTTAAAAAACTGTAGGCTCCCCTGGAAAATATCTTCATCTCTTTATCTCCCATTTCCTAGGGTAGTTTGTTGAATAAATTAGTGAATGAAACAGTTTGTCTAAATATATTCTTTATTTTCCAAGACTGCACATCCCCTCTGGGCACAAAGGAGTGCATCATTTTCCACATTATTCTAGACCAGGACACTGGTACATCTAAGGATGGAACTGTTACCCAACAGTTGATAACCCATGCACTGCCGGCTCACACGTGCCTGCCCGGAGATAAATGGTGCATAAGAGCGCTGGCTACGGAGCAAGGGCAGCCAGGACACATGTGGCAGCTTTCCACATGAGGCAAGTCCAGTTCTGTTCTTCCTGACTCAAGGGGCTACGGGTCTTTGTGAATGTGTAGGCTGAACAACTGCATCAAGCTTAGGCTTAGACTCTAGGCAGATGTCCCTGCCCTGACCCCTTCCCCTATACGTTTATATAACCTGACTAGAGGGTGTCAGGTAAAAGGATATGGTCATGCTTGAAAATGTAAAAACAAACACTATTTTAAAATGAAGTCTAGGAAAACTGGATGATTGGCTTGACTAAACTCAAAAGAATGTCATTTACCTGGAGAAGAAGAATGAACTGTGGAAACCTCTGTATTGGTTTCATCATCAAACTATAGAGTGTAATTCGATCTGGACTTGATTCTTGGCACTGTTGTAAAGAGAAAGTTAAGTTGCTTACTCATATTTTGAGACAGCAAAATTCTCACCAATCTTTAAAATTGTCTACTTATCACAACAAATAAAAGATTTAGGAAGGAATTAACTGGCCATTTAAGAGCCTATGTCTTGTTTCTTTACTAAAGAGCTGGGTTTAGCTCAATGAAGTTTGTTTCCAAATACTTTCTACACCTGTTGTGAGGGCGAATTCTCTATAGCAGCAGTCACTGGTTTTGTTGTTAAAGGGCCAAATCTCAGTACCGTAAGTTTAACTTTGGGAATTGAAAATTCATCTGGGGGGCAGGGTGGGGATTGAGGGAAAGCACCAAGTGGCGGCACTGGTGTACTGGAGGCAGAGTCTGCCACCAGGAGAGGTTTGCAGCTTCCCACCCACCAGCCTCTTCTGTCGCTATGGGCAAAAGAAACTTCCAGTGCCTGAGGGCTCTCTTCTGGTGGCCTACCTGAGGCATACGCTCATGGATCTGTTGGGTGGTTGCACCCGCAGTGTCTCTAGTGGCCTCCAACTAAGGAAGATGGATCATGCGGAACAAGGAGCACAGGCTAAGACATGCAGGGGCTTCTTAGCCCCACTAGGCAGACCAGCTGCGTGACTTGTGGGGAAGTAATTTAACCTCTCTCTGGACTCAATTTCCTTGGCTATAAAATGGGGATTAGAAGTATCTGGCATCCAAGGTTGCTGAAAGAATGACATGACATGATATACATATGGTAGGTGGTAGGACACTTGGCAGGTGGGGAGGCACCGAGTGAGAGCTGTTGTCAGCGCCACTGTTGACTTCATTTTCCTCAGCATCAGTATCAGAAAAGCCATAGAAAAGCCTCAGGGAAAATAAACTTTTAATCCATTCCTTGTATTTTCTACCCCAAGAGAAAGAAAGTACACAGAGTACCACAACTCTCCAAAGTTGGGAAATTATTTAATCATTTAGCAAGCCTTTATTGGCCACCTATAGCAGGAATCAACTGTATTAAATAACAAAGGAGGAGGAAAAATATTTTGGCTTAAATAAAACATTGTTGTTGGCAAGAATACTTGGCCTGTGTTCACTCACCCCAGGTAACAGAAGTTTCTAAGAACACAGTTCAAGTAACAAGAAGACACTTTGTTCCAGGGTTTTATGATGCAAATTAGAGCCTCATGCAAATGAGACTTTGAGCTACTGTGGATGGCTCCAGTTTTTGAAGGAGAATTTTAATTTGATTCAAATATGCAGCAAGTTTTCCTCTCCTATTTACATCACAGCATTTGATAGGCATCTTATGACTGGGGAAAAGAACTGACAGCTGATTAAATAATACACGTTAATATCCATAAGAGACTTTTTTTTTAAAGGAAGCCAGGGAAACAATCTTTATAACTTCAAAGTCAGACAATCACTGAGGAAGGTCATAAGTTATCTCTACCTAACATCTGAGCTGAAAAATAGCCAATGTCCCCACCAGGATGGCTTATCCTTAGGTGGTGTGCCTTTCTAGGCTTCTGCTTATTATTCTGACCCCAAAGAGGCATTTGACTAGTCCAGAAACTAAACGCTGTGTTTCTGTTATTCCTAATGAAATGCTGAAGAACAGGAAGAAAAAGGCAACTTCCTTCTGGATCTGTTCTTAACTTTTCGTTCTGATTGACCATCTCTCTGTCCATCCATCTATCCAAACATTTTTAAGAATGTACAAATAAAAGTTATTTTTCAAAAAACTATTTACAGCCTAACATTCATCTTCATTTCTAGCATTAATCCAATAGTTAGGGCATTGTTAGTACTGAAATCTTTCCAATTATTAATATTATGCATTTACAGGCAAAGTTTGGTGAGGTTTCATTAGGAAGTATTTTGACATGTAACCTGTTATCAGAGGGTATTAAAATCCAAAATGGAAAAAAAAGAATGTTCTTACCTTTAAAAATTCAAGAAAAGCAGGCTTTGTAGCACATGTTTTCTTGAGGACTGCCACAGCTGTGCTAAAATTATTCACATATTCACTATAAGCATCCAGTACCATGGATTTAGAAAACTGAAATACAGGAGGAAATTGAGAAATATAAATAATGAACGGGGTTCAAATGCTTCCTTTCCTTAAAACAAAAGTATCTGAAGCCTGACCTAAGAATAAGCTTTAAGTCACTATGATGTTTCAATAGGATAAACTTCACTATGACTGCGTGTGATTTTTTTTCTTTAATCAAGCTTGTCAGGAATTGTTTAAATGGCTGGTTGGATCTCATTTTGTGGACCCACTTGCACCTTTAGGCATTTTTGTTCAAAACCAAGGCAGTTTGGGTTGCAGTTAAGAAATGTTCCTGACTTTATAAGACTTACGAAGGTAAGTATCACAGACGTGATCCTTTAGGCTGCTACCAAGCCTCACATTGTGGATTCTCCCTCAGGTAAGAATGCTGTGTAATTCATTACACGGCCCTCACAATACCCGGCAAACAGGCATTGACCAATCTCTGGAAATGTACCAGGAAAAAAGGAAAAACGATCCCTTCCCTACTTCTCCAGGCTAAGGTACAGTTCCACGTACACTCGTTTTCCTATTTTCCTAAAAACACACACATTTCAAGGGGCAGAAAACTTTGTCCCTGGTATAAACTTTCAAAGGGAGAAAAATTACTCCATTTTATCCTTCTAAGATTCCATACATCCTCTGGGACAGACAGCAACACTTACAGGTAGAGGTCTGATGTGGCTATTATAGGAGGAATGCTTTCATTGAATTTTCGTGTATTTTTTAAAAGATGTGTTCCATTTTTAAAAATGTTCCCAAAGTAAATATTTTAAGAAGAGGGAAATGATGAAAGTTAAAGCTGAAATATGAAATAGCCAGAAGATGCAATCACAAAATATATCATATTTAAATATCCAATACTTCTTTTTGTGTTTTTCATAAGGTTCCACATAAAGGGTATTCTGCAATTTTTTTAGCAATAACTTTCTTTCCATGTTATATTCAAAGCATCCTTTGATTTATATACTTCATCAAGCATACATACCAATTACATATATATATAAAAGTTTCACATATCATTATTATAGCATTAAGTACATGAATACTTTTAAAAAGAAACTTTGAAGCTTATAGCCCTTTGATAACATTATCATCTTAAATCAATTAAAGAATCCAATCTGTTTTGTCTGTAATTTCTCTTTCTACATAAAAATCTAACCATTATACAGCATGTTTAATTCACAAATGGACTAAAGATACAATGACTCAATACTGCCCAGTGCAGAAACTTAGTGTTGATATTTTCCAGGCAACTAACCACTTCTTCAGCCAGGAAATGTTCATACGAACATTCCCTGGGCTTCATGGTGCATCAGTTTGCTTGCGATTAGATCCTGTGTCACAGTTAGGGCTCAAAGACTGTATCCACACAACATAAAACTCAAGATCAAAGAGTGAAAATTTGAGAAAGAAGTCTAAATATTTTTCCAAAACACTTTTCTATTGTTACCAGGCATGGAGAATTATATACACAGAATGTGAAATCTACAAAGGAATTGATAACCTAATATAAGATAGTTTAAACATGAAAATTTTAAAATATCACTTAGCAAGCAGATTTCTAGTTAGGGAGTGAAAAGCATTATTACATTTTATAATGCTGTATCCAAAACCTGATAAAATATATATTTTAAAAAGTTTTTAAATACATCTTTTCCCCTAAGCCTCTTGATCTTCCTGGTAAATGCCAACTTAAGATTGAAATAGCACAATGATCATTTTCCCTAATGTACGTACTTTGACCAAAGCATTGTGACTACACACCTGTCTATAAAGAGAACTACTTCTTTATGAAAAGCAGCATTGATCCTACTGGTAAGATGATAAACATTCACTTTAAAACAATCTAAGAATGAAAAAGGTGGACTTGTGCATAAGGAGAACTCTACAGAATGTCTGGGTACATTAGTTTAATTACCGAAGCAACAAAGACATCTCCAATCATTTCAACAGAATCCCACTCAGATACTCGGCTGGCCAGTGCTATCTGAAACATGGAATGGCACTGCAGGATTTCTTTAATTCGATAAAACACCATCTTTAGTTTCCTTTCACTCAGAATCTTTGGCTCCATCTCAGACAGTGGTTTCTCATATTGCTAAGGCAAAAGTAAATTAAGATGGTACAGAAATTTTAAAGGGTAGATAAAAGAATATTCACATAAAAATTTATTTGTAGAATTTATTTATACAAATTGTATAAACTTCAAAACAAATCACATGACTTTTCATGTCAATACACAGACAAAATACTTAAATTCTTTTGAGAATTTTGCAAATTTATATATTTATGATTCATATAAAACATATGTAATAAAATACGTAAATATAAAATGGCTAACAATAAATAATATAACACATGACATTTGAGTACCTCCAAAATCCTCTTAAGAGCATCTACATAGTTCTTTTCACTGTCGACAACTGAACCCAGAATATATCTTCTTACAACCTGTTGGAAATTTGAAAATACTATGGTAGAAAATTGTTTCAGAAAACATATAGATAAATTTTACTCCTGAGTTAAGGCTTGTTCATAAAAATGTTTAAAAAATTTTTTTGAATAAAAATTATATGTAAAGGAAACCTCCAAAGTCCTTTAAAACATTTTAAATGGTATGTTAATAGCATTATGACATGAAACATATCCCCCCCCACCATAACTATATTATTTGTAAGGTTCAAATTATAAGCAATACAACAGAACAAGTAAAATTATGGCACTAAAAACAATTACATTCACTTATGCAAAAACCATTAACTAACTGTATTTTACATGCCCAACACCAAGTTAAATGATATTCCATGTATAATTATTAAAAGCAGTTCCACTCTTGACTCAAAGAATACTAATAGTAACACTTATGTCATCATTATCTCACAGTTACAGAAAAACAAAAAGCTTTTGGAAGGTAGAGGAATAGAATATTTGGGGCAGTGGGGGGGGAGGGCAAAGATCTTTTGATCATCCAAAGATACACCGACAAGGTTAAAAGTGAATGGATAAATTACTAATGTCATTTAGAGATGCAAAAAACACCTCTATAATCTGAGATATATGCATTTCAGACATTTGTACTACTTTTTGTTTTTGCTTTTCGTTGCTGAATTGCAAACTTCTGGCTGTAAAATGCCTGTTAAAGGCCAATGACAATACTTGGCATTTTCATCAAGCCTAATCACATTTGGGCAAGTTATTTTTGCCCATAAACGGAAAATAAAACATAACATTACAAAAGAGCTGCTTCTAAACCACTCTCTGTGCCAACAATGACCAAGTAGTTCTTCAATCAGGCAAACACCGGCTCTGGTGGATACTAAAAGAAACTGCAATGCCACCTAGTGGGTAAAGAGAGCATCTTCCACAAAAGAAATTCCTCCAGTTAAAATTCCAGGGCAGCCAAGATTTACAAAACATTACTAAGAAGGGAGTGATTATTTTCTTTACAAAAAGGATGAACTACTTACAAAAGTAAGACAAAAGTTAACCCTTCTAGGATATTTAAATCAGAAAGTGATGAATTTTTGAAAAATACAAATGTGGTTGAGACAAAAAAAAAAAAAAAAGAATCCAGGAAGCATAAGTTGTGTACTAAACAAATGAGAGAGGTGGGCCCCTAGTGTGGGCAGTGAGTATGAAGGGCACGCGGCTGCTGGAGAAGCCTGGAGAGAAGAATGTAGTGACCTACGTGCCAGGAAGAGGTCTGCCCTCTTACTGCAGCCTGAATCAGCAGAGTCTTGGCCAATGGTTTCCGTGGCAGACAATGAGCAGAAGCTGACCCGACCCTGGCTGCCACCCCGGGACATGGAAAAGATCCTTTGTCCATCGGCATCAATGGTACGTTTCAAGTAAATGACAACTCATAAAAGAACTCCCCTCCCCGCCACAGAGCTTGAAAAAAAATGTCTAAATGTGCAGCTTTTTATTTTATTTAAGAGTCATGCTACCTTATTTCAAATTAGGGAGTAAAAAAAGAATTAAACAGCATCAATACTTCCAGCGTAACCTTCCAAGAGAAAATGCACAGAGAACCAAAACAGTTGCCAGTGGGGAAAAAATAATCTATCTTAATCACGATGATAAGAAAGCTGGTTGGACAAATACAGAAATCTGAAACACTAATAATTGTTGTTATCACAATCCCAGCTATAATACATTTAGTGCTGACTGTTCCCTGCTAGATACCATGCAAAACCCTTCATATACATCAGTTCATTTAAGCTTCACTCTTACAAGGAAGATAAAAATAGATAGATAATAATATTCCCATTTTACAGAGAAAGAAAATGAGACAAATAAAGTAACCTGACCAAAGTCACTTAGCAAATCCCAGCAGCAGAGCTGGGATTTGGATGACTCTAAAAACTGTGCTTTTTTCACTCTACAGACTCTAAAAAACAGAACTACCACCAGGGACTCCGTTGTTACTTTCTGGTCCCTTCTGACTGTCAGACTGTCAGATGTTTAAGTCTTTTGAGTCCCCCTAGCCTCAAAATACCTTTACAGGCTTATCTCCTAACATAGCCTTTTACAAGCCCCCCTACCAAGTACACTTGGCTTGGGTAGTGGACCCCACTGCCCCTCTCATCTCCTCACGTCCAATTCCACCCCACCCATTGGGATCCACTTCGAGTACCACCCCCAAGCCACCCCTCCTACTACCACTGACAGCAGCTTACCTGTGCTTCTCTAAATACCTTTCTACCTCACACTGGACCTGTTCTGCAATAACTATCACCAAAGTTCTGTGATAACTTTATCACAGTCATCAGAGAGCAGGATTCAAGTCTAACTCACATTGCATCTTCACAGTAACAAGCACAGAGACTGGTAAGTGATAAAGTGCCCAAAATATTAAAGGAATAGTCAATGAATTATCTCAGTCAGAGGTATCAGAAGATTGTCAAAACTATTTTCAGGTCATTGATTCCCTTTTTAAAGTTACTGAGACTAAATGGAGATGAATGAATCATAAACCCCAACCAGAAGGGGGAGAAGCAGGCAGCAAGAATCTAGTTCTTTGTTCCTGCAAAAAACACCTCTCTGGCTGGCAGCTCGGTTCATGAGCTCCCTCGGAGAGTTCCACAGGCTTTAGAATCAGATAGAATTAGATGAGAAATCTGACCTGACTGGTCCTAGCAGTGTGATGCTATTCAGACTATTTACCTTCTTTGAGCTCCAGTTTCCTCATTTGTAAAATGTATAAACTAACACTAAAGTTTTGTGAGGTTTAAATGAGATGAAGTATATCAAGTACTCAGCACATGCCAGGCACATCATACATACCCAGCAAATGGTAGTTACTGTAATTACTGTTTCTAAAGCTCTGACTCTACATAATCATTTCAAGTATGGATGATCAAATTTCTTTTCACTCTCCAATACCACTAACAAATTAAACTACTTCATTTATCTCAGCTTTTTTTTTTCTCATTGATTTCAACTCTACTCCCTTGATACCCTCTTCAACTCAATGAGGTTTAAGCCTCCTATTTGACCTGACCAATTATTAACCACCCCTGTAATACTTTATAGTTCAGCTCTCAATCATTTTGTAGACACTGACTTTACCTCTAAGTGTTTTTATGTTGCTTTTCTTTTCTGTATCTTGTACCAACCGTCTCCACGATTTGCATCATGCTACCCATATGAAGAACTCAAATCCCATCCAAAACATCAACCCTTCCCCTTAAAATCCCACAAACTCCATGGTACTTCTCTTGCTCTTAAGGTTTTCTTTTGTCTTTTACCCAAAGACAGTCAAATGGAAACCAATGAATTATTTCCCTTTGCAACCTATTATATTTTAAGAAACTCATATACATTCAGATAATTTTATTAGTTATTGAAATCTACTCTTTTAATCCCAGTCTTAAGTACCTACGCACACATACACATTTTACACACCCTCCCATACTTTCTCAGTGTAAAGAAGTCCTATAAGTATGAACTAGTATAAATAACTGTTCACAAAGAATATAAGTTCCACATATTTCTCACAATTACACTCAGGGGTGATATTCAAAATATTTAACAAACAGAATGGCCTGAGCCCATGCCACAGCCACTGATCCAAGTCCTGAAGGTCCTCCCTGCCCACCCCCCACCCCCAGCTGTGCCAGACATTAACCCTTTAATTGCTGGAGGTTCAGGGGAGTCTAGTCGAGGGGCTAGAGAGGACAGGGTGGCCGGGAGTTTGGGACAGATCTTTACCAACCAATATTAAAATATTTTAACAACCAGCACAGCGATCCAGGGTATAGCCAATGCCTGAGCATCAGCCCTGATTACACTACCTGCTGCTGAGATAAGCCTTCAGGCATTGGGGTCATGATGGCTTCTGGATGCTTGCAGTCAACATCAATAAATAAATTTTGCTCTTCTTCAAGACAAGATCTGTGATCTTAAAGACAAGTTAAAATGCACTAGTTTTACATTGAGATAATATATTCATAACATCACAGCATAGTAAAATGACCTGTCAAATGCTTCAATTGAAATTGAAAAATTTCAATTTTACATGATTACTCTCTACCCAGCAATTACTAAATTGAAATTTTAACAAATCCAATAAAATATCCTTTCCACAAAAGTAATATAATGTTGGTTAATATTTGAAATTTTCAGTATTTTAAGTATAAGCTCAAAATACAGAGGTGTCGTTTGAGTAACTGTATAGTAAAGAATCAATAAATCTTACAATTTTTTATCTATAAAATATCACAAGGAAAAAAATGGCAGCTAAGAATGGCAAAGAACCAAGACTTAATAAACAGTGAAAAACTAAGGTGGGATTTAGTATATTTCTTGATATTCTATATGCTTTTCTCACTGGAGGCCTGAACGTTTAGATAAAAATCAAGTGTTTTTTTTTTTTTTTTAACTTACAACCAGCTAAATACGTTAAAGAAATGCTCAAGATCACAAAATGGCTAGGAATCAGAAAAGCACATAAATTTATGGGTAATAGGAACCTACATCTGGAGATTACCTAATTCAAAACATAACAATTATCTGCGTAGCTTCTAAAAAAATATACCAATGTCCAGGCTCCACCCTCAGAGATTGATTTAATGGGTCTGGGATGTGGACCTGGGCACACAGTATTTTTAAAAAAGCTTTCCAGTTAACTCTTATGTGCAACCAGGGCTAAGTACCACTAATTTAGTCCAATACTCTCATTCTACAATACAGAATTTAGGGATTTGCCTAATAAACGAATAAACTAATTTGCCAAATAAACTGTTGCACCTCTCCAATTGATTCCCCAAAACACCACATCCCCTACAGCAAAAATGAATCATTTAAGGCTGTCTATATTCTTTTTATAAGCTAGATCAGCGCTTCTCAAAACTGTCATCCCCTCACCTGGGATCTCATTAGCATGCAGGTTCTGATTCTGGGTTCTGGGATGAGGCACGAGAGTTGGCATTTCTAACAAGCTCCTAGGGGCTAGGACCTAGAGAACCACGTGGCTGCAGGTCCATGGATTGCAAGGACCATAGCGTATGGTCCAAACCCCAATATCTCCCCCAACAAAATGCTGCCCATGCTCTCAGGATCACTGTAAATGCCATATCCATGAAATTGTTCATAATTCATTGCTCCTTCATTGATGCACTCCAGCTTGCTCTATCAGGGAACTTTTATTAGAGTGAGGAATTCACATGTCTGTCTCCTTCCCAAAACAAATTCCTTGATAACCTCTCTCCATCCTGTTTTGAGATGCTGAAGTCTTCATTAGGATTAAGAAAACATCTAGTTAGTTTTAACACCCATTACATATAGTATTTCTAACCTGTTCCTGAAGGAGACGTGTGATTTTTAAAGTCCTTTCTAAGTATAGATGGTAGCAAATGCTAAATATGTCCAAGTACTGGGTTTTTAATATTGTTATGCTTGTGGAAATAACAAAGAAACATTTTTTAAGCAATCACGTCAGAGTCACAACGACTACTTTGGAATAATAAATTCTCAACTATCCTCTAGATAACTATATATTTCTTAATGTAATCAATACATATAAATTCCAAAATATTTTCTCAGATATTAAATAATCCTCTGCATAGAGGCTGTTGCCAATGGATATCATATGGGTACACAATCTATCTTTTTATATATAAATAGCACAGGCTACTGCTTCCTTAGCGAGACTTCTGGGAAAACCTGAAAATTCTGATGTCACTCTACATCGTCCTTCAACAGCAAAAAAGTTCCTAAAATCCCTGCTTTAGAACTCTACCTTCTTAGCTTAAGACCTCAACCCCTGCTGGAAGGTAAACTTACTTGGGAGAGCTAAAACAGTGAAAATATACAATTTATTATTATGTTTTATTATGAATGAAGTTGCTAAGAGTCAGTACTGACTGACGTCTCTGAGGGGATTCAGAGAAAGGGATAAAGGCCCCTGGGAAGGACTAATCACCAACTGTCTGCTCAGAGGAGACACTAAAAATAAAAGTGACAATGACTACCTAGGAGAATTTATTTAGCTTTCTGCTGCTTACTGGGTATGCCTGTTTGTAAATTTTGTCAATGATTTTTAACTACTTCACATTCATCCTCTATTTGGGAGGGAGAAGGCTCAGACCAGTTGGGCTAGATAAATCAAACGCCAACTATAAACGGGTTGAGAGATGTGAGAATCTGATCAGGGTCATTACTCCACTGAGGCTGTGTAGGAATTCACTATGGCTCCACTTCTGCATCATGGATATGCTCTATGCTAGGAGGATATGCTCTAGGCCAGGATTAATTCAGCATGCAGACAGATGGGCCACAGACCTTGAGAAATAAAAGACTTGGTCCTAATGAATGAGCGCCCTCTCTTCACAGCAGCTTTTGTTTTTTCAAGTCCATCTTTGGTACCCTCCTTTGCAGCCTTCATGAGCTTTTGCATCTATAAAAAAGGGGGGAAATATAAGAAGTGGCACAATTCAATAAAAACCTATTTGCTGCTTTTACTTTGATTTATTTTAAAAGAATACTGTCAAGTAGTTTTGGTCTTGAAACATGACCTGCATTTGACTTTTCTGATGTGGGAGAGAGTTTTAGATCTGTGCATGTGTATTGGTTATGTTTTGTTTTGCTTTTGTTTTTATTCAAAAATAAAGCCTTTCATCAGTGTAATTTAAAAAGTTTTCTGCTACATTTAAAAATATTTTATTATTTATTTTATTATTATTATAATCACTATAAACACAAAAAGCTTTGTGGACATCAACTACAGTAGGTAGAGGAACTAAATACACAAATGTTAAAAACTTTCCCCAAATTAAATGGCATACCATAGGAAAAGACAAACCAATTTACTATAAACTTTCAATTTTTCAATTTAGCCTTTTAACATTTTTCACTAGTGCCATTCCTGACCAATGTCCCCCTGTGTGCAGACATGCCCATTTTTTGTCCAGGGCCCTAATGTCACATGGACCTGGTTCAAAACAAGGAAACGACTGATGACCACTCAAAAGGCAATATCAAATTAAGACTTTATACATATATTGACAGACCGGTAGATTTTCACAAATTTGCAGAGAAGATTTCAGAATCAGAATGACTACTTTCCATTTGGATGGAAGTTTATTTGGTACTTACGTACTGGAGGTTATTTATTCTGTTACCAGAGTCTTGACTTAATATTATATTGCCATTAGCACTCAAAAGCTTCAAATGACTATGTTTGGCAGTTTATTTATACTCTTACTCTATAAAAATCTAACATTTGTAGTATTTGCCTTTAGAAACTAAATGATTCTTCTTTTAGAGAAAACCCAAAGGACCTCTTATGAAACAAACCAATGTCCTTCAAAAACGACCAATCTGACATTGTTTGCCTGCCTTGCTCCTCCTTGTTCTCTCCTCTACGGACTTCAACGCCACCATACTCTCCTAGCTGTCCAGTCACCTCTGGTTTCTTTCTTCTTTACCTCCTCCCACGGGACTGCTTTCTCCTGTCAATCTGACACAAGCCTCAGACCTTCAAGGCTGTTGCCTCTGGTTGTGCATTTGTGCAGAGGTGCCTGGCTGAGGGCAAGTGGGGGCTGAAGTTCAGCCTGTGCTCTACCTGTCAACCAGGCTGACCTGATGTGGACTGGGCCAGGCCAGAAGGAAAAGGAACCTGCTGTCAACAGCACAGAGCCCTGCAAGTTGGAGCTGTGGTCCTGCAGACCTCAGATCTCTGCTATTTGCTCTTTCTCACTCCTTGGAGAGTACACTGATTTGCATAGCTTTGGTGCTAGCCTTTATGCCAATGTTTTAAACTTATAACTCTAGCCTTGACCATTTCTTCACTTCCAAATGCCTAAAGGCTACCTTCCCAAGGATGTCTCACCATGACCACACACTCAATATAATTAAAATTAAATCGATGTGAAGACTCCATGACTCCAACTCTAATTTGCATATGTTATGCAACCATTCTTCTATCATACCATGCTTGGCTTCTCCAACTTCTGTACCCCTTAACGCAATAAACTATCATGTCTTGCTAACATATCCTTTACAACATCGCACCCATTTTCCCTCTTCCTTTCCACTGCTATTGCTTGAATTCTGACCCAATCATCTTATGCTTATTTTACTATAAGGCACCTCTAATTTTTTTTTCCCTACCCAACATAGTCTCTCCAAATCTAGTTTTCAAATTTAGTTTTCAGCCTATTCTCTGTTCAAGTTCTCCATTTCAGATAATCAGAGAATTGCAAAAAGACAGACCTGAAAGAAGTCTTAGCAATCCCAAATCCCATCTCCATAGGCAGATAAAGACCCTGAGTTTCAGCTAGATAAATGGCTTGCCCAACAAGATCACATGACTAACCAGTTAATAGCATTCAGGTCTCTTGATGCTTAGAACAATTCTATTTCTTACTGAATGAAGTAAATTTACTTAGCCTGGCTTTTCAACATGTATCCAAAGCTCCTTTTATCCCATGCTACTCCTAGCATGTGCTCCCTACCATTTGAACCTTTTTCCAAATTTGATTCATCCATTGAGCTGGCCTTCTTCACTAAACTTCCCTTGTCTACTGCAACTGGCTCTGACAAAGCTCTCAGCTCCACGGAAATCCTGCTGTACTTCTAGACTATATGACCTGACTGCTGCCTTGGATTCCCCCGTAACAGAGAAATTAATGAAATGATATGATTTCCAGGGTTTTGCTACTGCTTTAAAAAGCTTGGAACTCAAAAATTAATTTAGAATAAAGCAGTTGATTATTTCAGAAAACATTCCTAAATGAACATCTATTTTCAGTTAAGTTCCATCTAAAACATTTGAACAATTCATAAAAGAAGAAAAGGGAAAAAGACAAAATTGAAGAAAAAATTACTTGACAGTGTCCTTTTAAAACACATTGCAAAGAACTACCATTACTATATTCTAATCCAGCAGTTCTCAAACTTTTTGGTCTCAGGAGCCCTTTACACTCTTAAAATTATCGAGGACCTGAAAGAGCTTTAGTTTATTTTGGTTTTATCTATCTACATTTACAATATTAAAATTAAAATGGAAAAAAATTAAAATATTTATGAAAATAATCATTTTTTTAAAAAATCAGTGAGAAGAGTGGCATTGTTTTACATTTTGGGAAATCTCTTTAAGGTTTGGCTTAGAGATAGCTGGATTCTACATTCAATCTATTGCAATGTCACACATCATGTAGCCTCTGGATAAATCCATTGTACACTTGTGGGAGAATGAGAGTGAAAAAGGCAAATGATGTCTTAGAATTAATAGGAAAAAAAAGGTTTCTTCACAAACCCCCTGAAAGAGTCTTGGGGACTCCTGGGAGTCCCTGGACCACACTTTGAGAACCACTGTTCTAATCAAAATTGTTAGTTGCCACAGTTTTTTGTTTTTGTTTTAAGTATAATCTGCTTTTAAATAATCATTTCCAATGTAGCTGGTCAAAAGGTGAACCATACTACCTTTAGTTCATGTTTTTGCTTTAGCTGCTGAATCTCTACTGCTCCCACAGTGTTTGCCATCAAATCTTTCATCTTTTTCTCATAGTGCTCCTTTAAACGGGTTAGGTCATGAGAAAGCTACAGTATAAAGAGATACAATCTTTTCACAAAAATGCTCTGTACTACTTTTAGACAAACTTAAATTGAAAGTACTTTAGCAGTGTCTGGTAAATGGCGTTCACATGCCAGAATTTAACTTGGCACAGATGCCCTCAGGAAACACATGCCCATACACCTGCGGAGAGGCCCTGTTTCTAACTCAGCTGATTTTTTTTTTAAGGACAAATATATTAATTAATAAAAAATGATCAAAAGACAGATGCTGTTTTAGATGAGCCAGACTAGAGACTTTCTATGCCAAACTAGGGCAAATAAACAAACAAAAAATGTGTAAACACATTCATTTATATTTTGATGAAACTAAAATTATTAAACATTTAAGAATACATAAAATTATCCCTTTATGTCAGCACCAAAGCAAAAGTTACTTGTATTCAAGATTATATTGAAATACAATTTCTGGAATGACCAGCAAAGATTTTTAATAGTCTCCAAACTGACATAACTTTCTCTCTAAGTAATGGGAATGGAGTGAAAACTTTTAAATCATTCTGGAATTTAATTGTTTAAAAGTCATCTCAAAAAAAGTCTCTATTCTTTATTAAAAGTTACCTAAAATGTACTTGTTTTGGTTAACACGGGAAACATCAGTCACAAGGAGCAGAGGAGTTCTAGAATGGCCAGCAGAGATTTTTAATAGTCTCCTAACGGACATAACTTTCTCTCTAAGTTATGGGAACGGAGTGAAATCTTTTAAATCTTTCTTCATATGATCACAAACATCTCAAATACACACAATCAAAAACTCCACTGCTCCTTCTGACTGTTTCCCATGTTTTCCTGTATGTACTATAATCACCTATGCTGACTGAATGGGGAAGTTTTTTAGCAACTGTTTCAAGGCACCCACTGAATACTATATCCTGCTGAAACAAGACCCCACCATATTATTTTTTAAATTTAAATTTAAATCAATCGTGTCTGCCTAGGCTGTACCAAGTCAAATTGTACTTTAATTATTATCTCTATTATAAACTATAATTGTTTTATGGTTGGATCTTAGTTGTACTAGTTCTAGGTGATGGAAAAGATCGAAGTACCTAGAAAACACTTATTAGTAATAGTGGGTGGTCAAGCTGACAACCACCAATTGGTAGGTTCTTCTTGAGTTTCATGAGACAAGTTTATAGAACATGAAAATACTAAGCAACTCAAAATAACATGTAAACCATAGATACATGTAAACTACCTCTGAAGTCTGGTTATTGGTGGAGGGGGGCAATAAAATTGGTTATTTCCAATTGTCATAATCTTGGGGCATTAGGTTAAAGTTTGTGTCTATAATGATCATTTCACCCTAATGTCAGACTGACCAGCCCAAGAGCTGAGGCATAAGCCTGACACCCATGAGTCAAGGACTGCTAATGACCCGTATCACAACCTCCAGAATGAAGTATATAAAGTATACTGACATTACTGTAGACTGCACAGACCAACCCAAAACAAATACAAGTGCATATTATAGTCACTACTGAAAACTGAAAGACTCAATTCAATGATTTGCCTCAATAAAATGGCTTCCAGGTTCAATATTTTAGAATTCACTGTTTAAATCGTCCGAGTTTCTCTTGGGACCCTAATATAAATTTTCCACAAAGAATATTCGATTTAAGAAAGGATAATCATGGACAGCATAGGAGCTTTTATCCTTTAACGTTATTTTTTTTCACCATATTCTATTTACATAACTTCTTGTTCGTATTGAAAATGCTGAAATTTAAAATATCATGTTGAAGGAAAGTACAGTTGTACTGAGCCCTAAGTAAATATGATTTCATCTATTCAGTATGTACAACAAACAGTAACTCTGTATGCCCAAACAGTATTATGTGTTAAGGCACACAATATAAATAGTTCAGAAATAACTATTTACTTTCTTAAAATATTCAAGATATGAACTTGCTTAGGTCACTTTAGGTGATTTAGTTTATAAATTCTTAATATTCCTATCCTTGCATGATTATATTTCCTATGTAAAATTGTATATGCCTTCTCCTTTGCCATCTTAGGCTTTCTTCAAACTAGATATTAACATTTAAAAAATTATTTAAATATCATGTATTAAAATTATATTTAGAGAGCATAATTCATGTGATAATGCAAGAACATTTTGTTTTTAAAACAATCTAAATACATACTTGCTTTTTGTGATTGCTACGCAAGAAGGACCTGGGAATTCCATTTTTGCACTCTGAGTCACTCTGTTCTTCATAACTTTCAAATTCACTTGAACTCCATCCATATTCCAAAGAGCTGTTTCCACCTTCATCCCCATTCTCAACATCATCGTAAATCATTTCATCTGAATGCATAAATTTGAAAATGAAATTAAAATAAAAATGCAGAATTCACTAATTGTTTTGTACTTGTTTGTTGTTTTACTATATGGTCTAGAGTGGTGGAGTGAAAATATATTAGAATAATGTGGAGAAACAAGGCAGACTCTCGCATATGCATTTCTAGAAAGATATTATTTTAGAACCTCTGGGATGTTGGGCAGCATATGTGTGTGTATATATATATGTAAACCATATGGAGAGTTTGAAAAGGCTCCTCATATGGTTCTGGTAAATTTTCTAGTCCCATCCATACCCTGAGGACCATTGATCTAAAAGAATTCACCACAATTATGTCAAATAACATGTTGGCCATAGAGAATTTTCCATGAAGGAAAATTTTTCTTTAGATAAAGGCATGGAATATAAAATATTATAGATAGAAATAGGTGGATAGATAGATAAATAGATGGATGGGAGGGAGGAAGGGAAGGAAGCAAGGGAAGGAAGGAAGGGAAGGGAAGGAAGGGAGGGAAGGGAGGAAGGGAAGGGGGGAAGGGAGGAAGAGAGGAAGGGAGGAAGGGAGGAAGGGAGGGAGGAAGGGAGGGAGGGAGGAAGGAGAAAGATGGATGATGGATAGACGGATGGACATTAATAGATACAGTCCATAGTCAAGTATTGACATAAGTGAATCTCTC
This sequence comes from Cabassous unicinctus, assembly GCA_029593785.1. Lineage (NCBI taxonomy): Eukaryota > Metazoa > Chordata > Mammalia > Cingulata > Chlamyphoridae > Cabassous > Cabassous unicinctus. Next base: position 20,945 of record JAQZBX010003970.1, read on the forward strand.
ACTTCAAACAACTGTAAATTTTGCTTTTGTGCAAAAAAATGGTCTAATAAAACTTATAAACAATCTACCATTGTATTTTAATAGTTTTATCACATTGTCATTTTAGAATTTGTGAAGAGCATGTCATGGACATGTTACCAAATACAATGGCAAGGGATCTATATTTTTAAAATTCTGAGGGCATGGTCTATGTCTTTTATTTCATAATCTGTTCTACAAATGTGAATTCAAAACTGAACTGAAAAAAACAAAACAAAACTGAACTGAGCTGCTTCATGAACCTCTCTGCACTCCAATGGTCAGCAAAAAAGTCTTGATACCTATGACTAATATGCTTCCTTCAAACAGAAGCATAGGCATCAAGTCAAAGAAGTATAATATCATGGTATACCCTAATTAATAAAAAAATACACAGTGGAGCATGAAAATACATATGGATTTTCTATTTTCAATGTAGTCACTGACAACAATCCTTTTAGAGATAAAAAAATGTCATTCTTCAAACTCTGAGAATATTATCTAATTTCTATTTTTTAATTAAACACTACCATAAACAGTTCTTTACTTTAGCTGAAATTTCCCAGGTCTAAATGACTTGACTAATGTTGATTTTCTTTCTAGCAAAATCATCATTAAGGAGTACTGAGTAATATGGAAGATGGTACTTCCTCCATGTCATAAAAATTTATCTAAATTTTTCTATTAAATTCATTCCATAACATCTACAATTGTTCGCTGTAATAAAACTTGGTTTTAAAAATCATAATCAGGTGGGAAGCTGGCGGAGCAGGAAGCTCCAGGAATCAGTCCTTCCACCAGAACAACTATTCTATAGGCAGGAACTGTCTCAATCAACTATTTTGAAACTCACAAGCTGAGTAGAACACTGTATAGCACCCAGGGAAGAGGAGGAGGAAGAAGCTGGTATATTATGGTAAATACCAGCTTGGGATAATGAAAGTAGTGTAAGAAACAATTGAGGCAGATGGCCTGGGGCAAAAGCTTACCTGCTTCAAGTCCAGCAGTGGAACACCCGGGAGAGGGAGAAGGTCCGTCTCCTGGGAAGTAGAGGGAGCATTCAAACTCCTGCAAGCAGGGGAACTCCTAGGCTACTAGCAAGCACAAGCCCAGGACAAGACACAGGCCCAGAAAAGATGGAGAGGATCCTGCACTTTGTATTCTCCTGATAGGTGGGCTGACACTCAAGAAAATCTGTCATATCAACAGCTGGTTACCAGCCCAAGAAACAGTCATCTCAAGGAATAAATCAGAGTTAACATTTTAATATATTAAAATGTACAGTGTGCAACAAAAAGATCACAAGACAAACAAAGAAACAGGAAATGATGGCCAATCCAAAGGAAGAGGATAAAAATCCAGAAAACATCAGCAAGGAAGTCCAGACTGTGAACATACTTGACAAAGACTTTTAAAAAATGACCTTCAGTGTGCTCAAGGAGAGGAAGGAAAATACAAAGATCTAAAGTATATCAGGAAAACAATGAATGAACAATATAAGAATGTTAATAAACAAATAGAAACTTCAGAAAGGGATCAAACAGAGCTACTGGAGTTAAAGACCACAATAACTGAAATGAAAAATTCCCAGGAGGGTTTCAACAGCAGTTTGGAGCTGGCAGAATAAAGAATCAGTGAACTCAAAGACAAGACAATTGAAATGAGTCAGACTGAGGAGCAAAATTTAAAAAAGCAAAAATTGCCTAAGAGACCTCTGGGACAACATCAAGCATACCCATATATGCATGATGGGAATCCCAGAAGGAGAAGAAAGAGAAAGGGGCAGAAGGAATATTCAAAGAAATATTGACAGAAAACATCCCAAACTTAGCAAAAGATGTAAGTATGCACATCCAAGAAGCCAAGAGAACAACATGATAAATTTGAAAAGAAATATATCCTGTCACATATTGATCAAACTGTCAAATGCAAAAGCAAAAACAGAGTTCTGAAAGCTGCAGGAGAAAAGCAACATGTTACATAAAAGGAGTCCCGATTAGATTAAGTGCTGATTTCTCATCAGAAACTATGGGGACAAGAAGGCAGTTGGTTGAAATACTTAAAAGTGCTGAACAAAGACAATTTCCAACCAAGAATTGTCTATTCAGCAACACTTTCTTTAGAGATTAAGACATTTCCAGGCAAAAGAAGCTAGAGGAGTTCATCACCACCACACCTGTCCTATAAGCAATACTAAAGGGAGTTCTTAAGACTGAAAGGAAAGGACACTAGACAGTAGTTCAAAGCAACATAAAGAAATAGACTGGCAGTAAAGGTAATCATTGGGTAATTATAAATGCTAGTACTATTGTATTGTATAGTCTGGTATGTAACTCCACTTCTTATTTCCTACAGGTGATAAAATGCAAAGGTATTAAAAGTAGTGATAAATCTATGGTTTTGGACATACAGCATAAAAAGATATAATTTGAAAGAAGTACAAAAAGAAGTAGGGGAACAGATGGGTAAAGGAATAGTGTAGCATATATGTATGCTACTGAAGTCAAGGTGATATCAAATAAAATATTGTTATATATTTATGATATTAAATTTTAACCCCATGTTAACCACAAGGAAAATATATGAAAAATATATCCACATGGAAATGAGAAGAGACTCAATATGGTACAACATAAAAAATCAAATAAATATGAAAGCAGGCATTAACAGAAGAACTGAGGGACAAAAAAGGTAAAGATTTCAAAAGACTAAATAGTGAAATGGCAGAAGAAAGTTCTACATTATCAAAAGTTACTTTAAATACAAATGGATTAAAATCTGCAGTCAAAAGGCAGAGACTGTGTTATACTGTCTTCTAACTTTCCTTCTAGTAACTACATGATCCAAAACTTCCCCTTTCAACCACATTGACAAACACAATTCAGCACTGTTATCCACACTTACAATAATGTGCTACCATCACCACCATCCATTTCCAAACATCCACAACCAACAGTGACACTGCTGTAGACAATGGACTGTGGTTAATAGTACAAATATAAGAATATTCTTTAATGAATTATAACATATATACAACACTATTACAAGGTGTTAATAATAATGTGGTATATGGGGAAAATACACCTAATGTAAACCATGGGCTATCATTAACAGTAATATTTTAATATTCTTTCATCAGTTGTAACAAAGGTATCATTAATGCAAAGTGTCAACAACAGAGGGGTATATGGAAATGCTGTATTTTTCACATGACTTTTCTGAAACCTACAACTTCTCTAATAAAAAAATACAATACTTAAAACATTATGCTAAGCAAAAGAAACCTGACACAAAGTACTATATACTGTTTGATTCCATTTACATAAAATGTAAATATAAATATATTTATAGAGATGGTAGTTATATAGGGCTCAGGAAGGATAGAGGGATTGAGAGGTGACTGCTAAGGGGTATGGAATTTTCCTTCTGAAGTAAGGAAAATTTTCTAAAATTGATTGTGGTGATGAATGCACACCTCTGTTACACTAAAAGCTGTTGATTGTACACTTTGGATGGATTGTATGGTATGTGAATATATCTCAATAAAACTGCTTTTTAAAAAAGTCAGAGATTGGCAGAGTGGATAAAAAAGGATGACCCAATTATATGCTGTCTATAAGAGACTCACCTTAAATTCAAAGTCAATAGGGCATAGGGGAATCCCTTATATTTTTTATGTAACATTTTATGTAATCTAAGTATCTTTTTAAAATAAATAAAAAATATATTTAAAAAAAGCAAGCAAGACTTCTTCACTGAAATATCCAAAACAAACAAACAAGCAAACAAAAAAACCTTTAAGTCAAAAACAGTTACAAGAGACAAAGATGGTTATTACATAAATGATAAAGGGGTCAACTGAACAAGAAGTAACAATTATAAATATATCTACACTTAACAGCAGAGCCCCAAAATATATAAAAGAAAATACTGACAGATTTGAAAGGAGAAATTAATGGCTATACATTATTAATAGAAGACTTTAATACAACACTTTTAATAATGCATAGACCATATATACAGAAGACCAATAAAGAAATACAAGATTTGACTGATACTCTATACCAACTAGACCTAACAGACATATATAGAACATTTCACCCAACAAGAGAATACACATTCTACTTGAGTGCACATGGATCATTCTCCAGGATAGGCCATATGTTAGGTCACAAAATAAGTCCCAATCAATTTAAAAATATTGAAATCATACAATGCATCTTCTCCTACCACAATGGACTGGAGCTAGAAATCAGTAACAGAGGGAGAAATGGTAAATTCACAAACGTGAAAATTAAAACAACATACTCTTAAACAACCAATGGGTTAAAGAGGAACTCACAAAGAAAATTAGGAAATATCTTGAGGCAAATGAAAATTCAACATATCAAAACTTACAGCATGCAGCAAAGGCAGTACTCTAAATGCTTACATTTAAAAAAAAGAAGATTCAAATCAGAGACCTAACCTAAAAACTGAAAAAAAAAACTAGAAAAAGAAGAGCAAACTAAAGCCATAGCGAGCAGAAGGAAGGAAATAGGGAGGATTAGAGTAAAGATAAATGAAACAGAGAATAAAAAACAACAGAGAGAATGAACAAAGTCAAAGTTGGTTCTTTGAAAAAATCATTAAAATTGTGAGAAACCTTTAGCTAAACTGATGAAGAAAATAAGGAAAGGACACAAATGACTAAAATCAGAAATGAAAATGAGGGCATTACTATTGACCCCAATGAAATAAAAAGGAGTATAGGAGGACACTATGAACAATGTTACACCAGCAAATTAGATAACCTATACGAAATGGACAAATTCCTAGAAACACACAAACTACTTATACTGACTCAAGAAGAAACAGATCTCAAAAAAGCAATAACCAGTAAATAGATACAATCAGTAATCAAAACCAACAACAACAACAAAAAGCCCAAGACCACATGCTTCAAAGGGAATTTTACCAAACATTCCAAGAAGATCTGAATGTTCTTTGACAATCCTGTTCAAATTCTGCTAAAAAAGTAAAGAGGAGGGAACACTCCTTAATTCATTCTACCAAGCCAACATCACCCTCATACCAAAGCCAATAAAGATACCAGAAGAAAAGAAAATTATAGACGAAATTTCCTATGAATATAGATACCAAAATCTTCAACAAAATAGTAGGAAACTGAATCCAACAACACATTAAAAAAATTATACACCATGATCAAGTGGGATTTATCCCTGGTATGAAAGGGTGGTTGGTTCAACATAAGAAAATCAATTAATATAATAAACTACATTAACAGAATGAAGGAAAGAAATTCAACATGATCATCTCACTTGACACAAAAAATGCATTTAACAAAATCCAGCACCGTTCTTAATAAAAAACACTTAGAAAACTAGGAATAGAAGGAAATTTCCTCAACATGAAAAGGGTATATATGAAAAACCCACAGCTAACATTATACTTAATGGTGAAAGACCAAAAACTTTGCATCTAAGATCAGTAACAAGACAAGGATGCCCACTATTACCACTGTTATTCAACACTGTCCTGGAAGTTCTAGCCAGAGCAATTAGGCAAGAAAAAGAAATAAAAGATATCCAAATTGGAAAGGAAGATGCAAAACTTTTCCTATTTGCAGTTGACATTATCCTATATATAGAAAATCCTGAAAAATCCACAACAAAGTTCCTACAGCTAATAAATGAAGTCAGCAAAGTAATGGAGTAAAGATCAAGACCCAAAAATCAGTAGTGTTTCTATACACTAGCAACAATCAGAAGAAATTGAGAAAAATATTCCATTTATATTAGCAACTAAAAGAATCAAATATCTAGGAATAAATCTAACCAAGGATATAAAGGACTTGTACATAGAAAACTACAAAACATTGCTAAGAAAAATCAAAGGAGACCTAAATAAATGGAAGGATATTCCTTGTTCATGGATTAGAAGACTAAATACTGTTACAATGCCAATTCTACCCAAAGCGATTTACAGATTCAAAGCAATCCCAATAAAAATTCCAATATCCTTCTTTATAGAAAATGGAAAAAGCCAACCGTATACAACCAAAGCCATCCTGTATATGATTGAAGTTGGAGGTCGCACTCTTCTCCATCTTAAAAGTTATTACAAAGCCACAGTAATCAAAACAGCATAGTACTAGCATAAGGACAGACATATACACCAAAAGAGTAGAATTGAGAGCTCAGAATTGAGAAAGAAGAGTCTTTTCAATAAATGGTGCTGGGAAAACTGGATCTCCATTGCAAAAGAATGAAGGTGGACCCCTACCTCACACCATATAAAAATCAACTCAAAGTGGATCAAAGACCTAAATATAAGAGGCAGAACTATTAAATTCCTAGAAGAAAACATAAGGAAGTATCTTCAAGACCTTGTGTTAGGCAATGTTTTCTTGGCCTCTACTCCCAAAGCACAAGCAACAAAAGAAAAAATAGATATATAGGACCTTACCAAAATTAAAAACTTTTGCGCTTCAAAGAACTTTATTATGAAAGTAAAATGACAACATATCCGATAAGGGCTTAACATCCAGAATATATAAAGAAATCTTTCAATTCAACAAAAAAAAAAGACAAGCAAAACAATTTCAAAATGGGCAAAATACTGGAATAGACATCTCAACAAAGAAGCTATAGAAATGGCCAAAAGCACATGAAAAGATGTGCAGCATCATTAGCCATTAGGCAAATGCAAATCAAACCCCTGAGATACCATTTCATAACCACTAGACTGGCTACTATTCAAAATGGAAAATGCCAAGTGTTAGAAAGGATGTGGAAAAATAAGAACACTCATTCATTGTTTGTTGGAACATAAAATGGTTAGGAACTATGGAAGACAGTTTGGCAGTTCCTCAGAAAGTTAAGCATAGAATTACCATATGACCTGGCAATCCTACGTCTAGGCATATAACCAAAAAAACTAAAAGCAGGGACTCAAATAGATATTTGCATACCGATGTTCATATTGTGATATTACTCACAATTGCCAAAAGATGGAGGCAGCCCAAGTGTCCATCAATTGATGAATGAGTAAACAAAATGTGGTATACACAGACAATGGAATATTATTCAACCATAAAAAGGAATTATGTTCTGGTACATGCAACAACATGGATGAACCTTGAATATATCATGTTGAGTGAAATAAGCCAGACACAAAAGGACAAATATTCAATGTTCTCATGCATATCAAATAATTAGAATAAGCAAACTCAGAGTCAGAATATAGAATATAGATTATCAAGGGAGGGTAGGGGTATAGAATAGGGAGTTAAGGTTTAAAATGCAGAGTTTCTATTTGGGACGATTGGGACAGTGGAACAGTTTTGTTAATGGATGGTGGTGACAGTAGCACAATATTGTGAATGTAATTAACAGCACTGAATTATATATTTGAATATGGGCAAAAGGGAAAATTTGGGGTTGCATATATGGTACTAGAATAAGAATTTTTAAAAAATCCATGGAACTGCACAACACAGTGAACCCTAAGTGAAACTGTGGACTATAGTTAATAGCACAATTTTTAAACTGTGCTTTCATGAATTGTAACAAATGTACCACACCAATGAAATGTATTATAATAGGATGGTATATGGTACTCTTGTATTTTATTCATGAATGTTCTGTAAACCCACAACTTCTCTAATAAAAATAAATTAAAAATCATATGCAATTAAGCATTGATAAACACATTCTTTGGAGCAATAAGCAAGCTTAGTATATACATTTAAAAACAAACAATTGCTTTAATTAGAAATGAGAAAGCAGGCATTACCTTGTCACTTAATAAATTCCCAGGTATTACAAATTACTCTATTCTTTTATTATTTCTTCACTAAATGCAAATTAATTCATTTAAAATACAAAACAGATCCTCCAAATTTCTAATTGAGTTTGTCTAGGTAAAACCTTGAAACGTTTGAAAATGAGCTCACTTTTTTAAAGTTACAGTGGCATTGCTCACGTGTGTCTGAAGAACATCAATGACAAGCACCAACTGGCCAATTCAGTAAACCCAGTAGATCTTTCAGTGAATGTTTAGGTCAAATTTGGCATGAATGATCTGTCCTGAAATTTGGTGCTAAGAGTAGCCCTTACAACTCATCTTGGTGCTGTCCAAGTGTTAGAGGACTCTGCTTCTGCCTCAAACCAGTCAAGTCAAAGAAAGGTACCCCAAAACAAACTAAAATGAGTTTCTCCATTGTCCTTCTTGGCATGGTTTACAAATCCCAACACTGCCCAACCTCTGAGGTCAGATCGACTCTCACCTGCTTCACTCCAGTGATCTCTCACTGGACATTTAGCTCTTCTAATCTATACAAAACATGTTAGGGCATATATTGTTTCATACATTACTCTTTTCACCTCAATTATATTTTAAGTTCTTTGCGAACTGGAACTACATTTTATGTCTCTTGTCATAGTTGCTGACAAAACTCTAAGCAATTAAGCTACTTCATTAAGCTACTTGTTATGCCTCTTGGGATACACAGCCAAGGTTCCTTCTCAAATGTTAATCCTAGTTAGGATGTGTTTGTTTGTATTCATGGTCTTGGGGGAAAAAATTAGAGCTAACAACTGTAGGTATATTTAAACACTTTTAATTCTAGAACATGTGAAAATAAATGCTTTTCAATGTTTTTTTTTTTGTAAATATAACTTTATTTTGCATGTTCTAGATTTTGTGTATTCCATAATTACCTGTTAATGTGGCTGCTTATTGTTTTCACGTTTTGTTTTTTTAACAAATAAATTTTATTGATACATATTAATAAAGCATAAATCCATCCAAAGTGCACAAAGGTATTTGGTATAATCACACATTTGTGCATTCATCACTTCAATCACTCTTACAGCACTTTCATTATTCCAATAATAAACAACAAACAAACTCATCACCTCTCAATCTCTCCATGCTTCCCGTCTTACATAGCTGCTATTCCTTTTTCTTCTCTCATATATATACAATATCACCCATATTCGTGTTTTACATGAGGTTTTACTATCTTATAGAGTTCCATGTTACAGTTTTTACCTTTCCTTCTAGTTATATACATGATCTTAGACTTTCCCTTTCAACCACTGTCATACCCAACAATAGTAACGCTAGTTACAAACACCATGGTATGCTTTAAACATTTCTATACATTTCCAAAGACTTACAAACAACCTTTCAACCAATTCTGCACAGATTAACCCTAAGCTTTCCATTCTCTACCCTCCTTCTATTTTCTGGTGATCTATATTCTAATTATCAACTCCATGAGTTTACACAATATATTTAGTTCATAATAATGCAATCATACAGTATTTGCCCTTTTGTGTCTGGCTTGCTTCACTCATTATAATGTCCTCCAGGTTCATCCATGTTGTCACATACTTCCTGACTTCATTTCTTCTTACCATGGCATAATATTCCATCGTGCGTACACCACAATTTGTTTATCAATTCATCAGTTGATGGACACCTAGGTTGTTTCCAACTTTTGGCAATAGTGAATAATGTCTCTATGAACATTGGTGTACAGATGTCTGTTCGTGTCTCTGCCCTCAGTTCTTCAGGGAATATACCTAGTGATGGTATTGGCGGGTCACATGGTAAGTCTATATTCAACTTCCTTAGGAACTGCCAAACAGTCCTCCACAGTGGCTGTACCATTCTACATTCCTACCAACAGTGAATAAGCATTCCTATCTCTCAACATCCTCTCCAACATTTACAGTTTTCCAACTTTTTAATAGTAGCCAGTCTAACAGGTGTGAAATGATATCTCTTTGTAGCTTTGATTTGTATTTCACTAATCTCTAGAGATGGTGAACATTCTTTCATGTGTTTCTTTGCCATTTGTATTTCTTCTTCGGACAACTGTCTTTTCAAGTCTTTTGCCCATTTTTTTGGTCTTCTTATTGTTGAGTTTTATGATCGTTTTGTATTTCATGGATATTAAACCCTTATCAGATATGTGATTGCCAATTATTTTCTCCCATTGAGACAGCTGCCTTTTCACCCTCTTGACAAAGCCCTCTGAGGTGCAAAAGTGTTGAATTTTGAGGAAGTATCATTTATCTTGTTTTTTCTTTTGTTGCTGGTGCTTTGGGTGTAAGGTTTAAGAAATTACTGCCTACCACAAGATCTTGAAGATGTTTTCCTACATTTTCTTCTAGGAGTTTTATAGTTGTTGCTTTTATATTTAGGTCCTTGATTCATTTTGAATTAATTTTTGTATAAGGTGTGAGATACAGGGCTTCTTTCTTTCTTTTGGATATGGCTATCCAGTTCTCCCAGCACCATTTGTTGAACAGACTTCTGGCCCATCTGGGACGGCTTGACAGCCTTGTCAAAATTCACTTGACTGTAGATGTGAGGGTCTATTTCTGAGTTCTTGATTCTGTTCCACTGGTCAATCTGTCTGTCTTTATGCCAGTACCATGCTGTTTTTTTGTTTTTTACCACTGTAGCTAAGTAATATGCTTTAAAGTCCGTAAGTGAGAGTCCTCCAACTCTGTTCTTTTTAAAAATCTTATTGGCTATACGGGGCCCCTTACCCGTCCAAATAAATTTGACAATTGGTTTTTCCATTTCTGCAAAAAAGGCTGTTGGGATTTTTATTTGGATTGCATTGAATCTGTAAATCAGCCTGGGTAGATTGACATTGTAATGATATTTAGTCTTCCAATCCACAAACATGTCATGTCCTTCCATTTATTTAAGTCTTCTTCAGTTTCTTTTAGCAATGTTTTGTAGTTTTCTGAATACAGGTCCTGTATTTACTGATTCCTAAATATTTGATTGTTTTAGTTGCTATTATAAATAGAATTTTTTTTCTCATTTCCTCCTCAGATTGCACATCAGTAGTGTACAGAAACACTATTGATTGTTGCATATTAATCTTGTATCCTGCCACTTTGCTGAACTCGTCTATTAGTTCCAGTAATTTTGTTGTGAATTTTTCAGGAGATTCTAGATATAGGATCATATTATCAGCGGATAGTGAACATTTTACTTCTTCCTTTCCTATTTGGGTGTCTTTTGTTTCTTTATCTAGCGTAATTGCTCTAGGCAGAACTTTTAGCACAATATTGAATAACAATGATGACAGTGGACATCCTTGTCTTGTTCCTGATCTCAGTGGGAAAGTGTTCAGTTTTTCACTGTTGAATACAATGCTAGCTGTAGGTTTTTCATTTATGCACTTCACCATATTGAAAAAGCTTCCTCCTTTTCCTATATTCTGGTGTGTTTTTCTCAAGAAAGAGGCTGGATTTTGTCAAATGATTTTGTCAAATCAATTGAGAGGATCATGTGATTTTTCTTCCTCAATTTATCAATATGGTTTATTATACTAACTGATTTTCTTGGTTGAACCACCGTTGCATACCTGGGGTAAAACCCACTTGGATCATGGTGTATAATTCTTTTAATGTGCTTTTGGATTCTGTCTGAAAGTATTTTGTTGAGGATTTTTGCATCTATATTCATTAGAGATATTGGTCTGTAATTTTCTTTTTTTGTAGTATCTATCTAGTTTTGTTATTAGGGTGATGTTGACTTCATAGAATGAGATTGGTAGTATTCTTTATTTTTCAATTTTTTTGGAGGAGCTTGAGGAAGACTGGTATTAGTTCGTCTTTGAGTGATTGATAAAATTCACCTGTGAAGCCATCTGTTCCCAGGCTTTTCGTCTTTTGGGAGGTTTTTTATGACTGCTTCAATCTCACAATTTGTCATTAGTTTGTTGAGGCCTTCTATTTCTTCTAGGGTAAGTGTAGGTGGTTTGTGTTTTCCTAGGAATTTGTCCATCTCCTCTACATTGTCTAGATTTTTGGCATACAGTTGTTCATAGTATACTCTTATGATCTCTCTTACTTCTGCAGGGTCAGTGGTAATGACCCCCCTCTTATTTCTGATTTTATTTGAGTATTCTCTTTTTCTGTCAGTCTAGCTAAGGGTTTCTTGATTTTGTTGATCTTCTCAAAGAACCAACTTTTGGTTTATTGATTCTCTCTTCTTTTTTTGTTCTCTATTACATTTATTTCTGCTCTGATCTTTACTATTTCTTTCCTTCAGGTTGGTTTGGGATTAGTTTGCTGTTCTTTTTCTCATTCCTCCACATGTGCAGTTAGATCATCAATTTTAGCTTTTTTTTAATGTAAGCATTGAGGACTATAAATTTCCCTCTCAGCACTGGCTTTGTGGTGTCCCATAGGTTTTGATATGTTGTGTTCTCATTTTCACTCATCTCAAGATACTTGCTGAATTCTCTTGCAATTTCTTTGACCCACTGATTATTTAAAAGTGTGTTGTTTAATCTCCATATATTTATGAATTTTCCCTTTTCTATCCATTATTGATTTTTAGCTTTATTCCGTTATGCTCAGAGAAAGTGTTTTGTATAATTTGATCTTTTTATATTTATTGAGACTTGTCTTGTGACCCAACATATGGTCTATCTTGGGGAAGTATCCATGAGCACTTGAAAAGAATGTATATCCTGCTGTTTTGGGGTGCAATGCTCTTTAGATGTCTGTTAGGTCTAGTTCATTTATCATATTATTCAAGTTCTCTATTTCTTTATCCTCTGTCCAGATGTTCTATCCAACACTGAGAGTGGTGTATTGAAGTCTCCAACTATTATTGTACAGATATCTATTTCTCCCTTTAGTTTTGCCTGTGTGTGCCTCATGTGTCTTGGGGCACTCAGGTTAGGTGCATAAATATTTATTATAGTTATTTCTTTTTGGTGAATTGTCCCTTTTATTAATATGTACTGACCTTCTTCATCTGTTATAATAGCTCTGTCCTTGAAATCTATTTTACCTGATATTAGTATCACTATACCAGTTCTTTTTCGGTTACTATTTGCCTGGAATATCTTTTTCCAACCTTTCACTTATAACCTGGTTGTGTCCTTACGTCTGAGGTGGGTTTCTTGTAGACAACATATTTACAGCTCATATTTTTTTAATCCATTCAATTAGTCTATGTTTTTTATTGGGGAGTTCAATCCATTAATATTCAATGTTATCACTGTAAAGGCACTACTTACTTCATCCATTTTGTCCTTTGGCTTTCTGTTATTGTAGCAGTTTGATATTATTTATGAATTCCTAAAAAAAAGGATTATTTTATAAATTGGTCTGTTCCTTTGGGTGTGATCCCCTTTGATTGTATTAGATTCATCTGAGATGCCTTTGATTAAATTACCTGTTAAGATCAGGGTTTTGAATCTACCACATCAGTAGGGTGTGACTCAGGGTTGAGTCTCCGCCCCCGTGGTGGGTTGATAGAAAGACACCCCTCAAGAAGAAACACAGAAGATACACGGAAGAGAGAGAGAGAGAGCACCATAGACATAGCAGAGGAGAGAACTTTGATCCTATGGCCTGGGGAAGAGAGATGAACCATTGCCTAATAGTTTGCAGCTGAGCCCAAAAAGAAACAAACCCTACGCCAGCCTGTAGCTGAGAGAGAGGAAGGCTGAACCCTCACAGAGATCGCCTACCACCTTAATTCAACACATGGCAACTGACTTGGGTGAGAAATTACCTTATGGTACCTTGAGTTGGACTCTTTAGGGCCTTGTAAGTATAAGCTTTTTATCCCCAGTAAATACCCTATATAAAAGCCTACAAATTTCTGGTACTTTGCATCAGCACCCCTTTGGCTGACTAATACAGTTGTCATATTGTTCTATTTTCTGACTTCTTACCCTTTAGTTTACCCTTCCTAATAATCTTCATTTCTCCACTCTTCTCCAAATCTCTTGCCCTTGTTTTTTTCCTTTCAGGCTGCAGCACTCCCTTTAGTAGCTCTTGTAATTCCAGTCTCTTGGTAACATATGCTATCAGTTTTTGTTTGTCTGTGAAGACTCTGAACTCACCCTCATTTTTGAAGGACAGTTTTGCCAGATACAGAATAGTTGGCTGGCAGTTTTTCTTTCAGTACCTTAAATACATCATACCACTTTCTTCTCTCCTCCATGGTTTCTGATGAGAGATCAGTGCTTAAGCTGATTGATTTTCCCTTGTATGTGATGCTTTGCTTTTCTCTTGCTGCTTTCAGAATCCTCTCTATCTCTGATATTTGTCATTCTGAATAGTAGGTGTCCCAGGGTAGGACTCTTCGGATTTATTTTGTTTGGGGTGCACTGTCCTTCTTGGATATTGATTTTTATGTCTTTCATAAGGGCTGGGAAATTTTTGTTCATTATTTCCTCAAATTTTCTTTCTGCCCCTTTTCCATTCTCTTCTCCTTCTGGGACACCTATAACACAAATGTTTGTTTTGTATTGTCATTCAATTCCCTTAGCCTTTGTTTCATTTTTCCCATTCTCTTCTCTTTCTGTTCTCTGTCTTTTCCAGTTCAGATGCTCTGTCTTCGAAATCATTAATTCTGTCTTTGAACAATTCAAATCTACTCTTATGTGCCTCTAATGTATTTTTAATCTCATCCATTCATTCCCATAAGGTTTGTTACTTTTCTTTGCAGGCTTTCAAATTATTCTTTATGCTCACCCAGTGTCTTCTTAATATCCTTTATTTCTTTAGTCACATTTTCTTTAAATTCTTTGAAGTGATTTAGAAGAGTTGTGTGATTATCACTGATTGTCTTAAATCCTGTATCTCTTCAGGATATTTGGTTAGTTCCTTTGGCTGGGCCATCTCTTCCCGTTTCCTAGTATGGCTTGTAATTTTTGGCTGATGTCTAGGCATCTGAATTAGTGAATTTACTCTGATGGCCAATTTCTCTATCTTGCCTATTGTTTTTTGTTTGTTTCCACAGGTCTTCTTTGATATTTGGTTTAACTTTAAAATTTCCTGGCTTAAGTTATCAAAATCAGGCCAGACACTCACTAATGGGGCACAGATTTTCTCCTAGGGGTAGGATACAGAGTATCATAAACAGTTTTTGTCCATGCAATTTTCAGACCGGCCAGCAGATGGCACTCATCAGCGCACCCTTCCATGGAGGTGTCTCAGTATGGGCTTTCCTGTGTTCCTGTGTTGAATCTCTACATAAGAGATTCAAAGTGGTCTCTACTGGCCATATTCACAGAAGTAAAGCCCCCTAGCTCCCCCTCCCTTTTGCTTTGAAACAGCTGACAGGGTGGAAGATGTCTCTTCCCCTCTCAGTCAGCTGCAGTGAGCCAGGAGTTTTACCCCAGCTTAATATCTTGGGGGTTGGGGAGGGGAGCCCTTCCCGGCTGCCATGGCGGCTTGGTAACTCACATTTCTTGTTTCAGCTTCTTCATCTCTCTGTCCCTCACCCTCCTGGGAGTTGTGTAGCACTGTCCTGGTCTGCTGACCCCCAAAGCAGGTCCCTCGGATGGCTTTTGGCTCTTTCTCTATTGTTTTTGTGAGAGCATTGAGCTCTGCCTGTTAGTCCATCATCATCTTCCCACAATCTCAATTTTTTTTAAGGCATTGTTATTTTGGCTCCAACAGCACACACAAAACGTTTGAGGACTTTGGGGTGTCATGTTAACTACTGATGATTTAATGACTTATTTGTTCTCTTTAATTCCTGGATTCACAGATTTATGGTTTCGGCAAGTGAAAACTAAATCCACTCACTGTGATGTCTGTTTCCCTCACAAGACCAGTGAATAGAGAGCATGATTTTTTTTTCGTGACTGGAATCTTGCCATCTGCCCTTGGTCACAACAAAATTTAAAAGTGACCCTATATTTATCTAGTAAGAAATGCTCCCAGTATTGTTAGAGAATGTAACCCCTACTGACTACACTTTGCATAGAGCAATATGTATCTCAGTTTTGCCTAAGAAACAACTGTATCCCCATAGCCCATTAGATATTTGAATTCCCAGAGGCCTAGAATTTTAAAATTACAATTAAAGGAACCTCAGAGACCTAGTATATCCATTTCATTTAAAATTTTATTCAATTATGAAACATTTTAAGTAAACCAAAAAGCACAAATTAACAAGCATGTTTTCATATCCCACTGATATTAGACTCAACATTTTGCTTTATTTGTTTCAATGCTCTCTCATGGGAAGGCAGAGATAAAATGTTACATATACAGTTAAAGTCCTACCCCCACCTCTTCTACCGCTCTTCCCAGAAGTCAGCAAGTACCATTCGCTAGCATGTATTTGTCCATCTACCCCTTATGCATGAATCTAAAGACAGCATGCACAATAAATATCTTTGTATCTTCCTTTTTGTTCAACATTGCTTTTGACTGATTTTATATATAAGTATGTGTGCATGTATATATATGTATATATATTTATATGCATATATATAAATTAATTCTTAACTATGGTATAGTAGTCCATTGTGTAAATTCACCATCATTTGTTTATCCATTTACCTACTGGGGGGCCACTAAGTTTTTCCTCCCCTTTCCTCTTTACAAAAAGCACTGCAATTAAGCATCCTTGCACATGTACCCTTGTGCACTGGGTGTGAATTTCTCTAGGAAACAGTCAGCACAAGTGGGCCGCTGTTCACAGATATCACCATGTTCACATTTGCCTGGTAATACCAAACTGCTCTTCAAAGTGACAAATAGGCAAAGAAGGGCCACAAGAGCGAGCTACAGTTGGAGCCAGAACAAACTGAGAATGAGGGAAAGGTTATGGCAGAAGGGAGAGAGATGACAACATGCTTCAGGAACCTCGTAAAAGAGACACATTAAGACATCTGACTCTCATAGCCATGGAAGCTTTGGAAACATTTGTGGGAACCCTAAGTAGTAAGACATAAGGAGAGAGAGGTATTTGTTCAATAACAGTTCAATAATTCTTTATCGAGTCTATCTGCATCCCGGCTGGGTGCTATAGTTACAATGGGGACACAGATGGTCTAATCAGAATCACTATCACCTTTGGCAAATGGGCTATTGGTAGATCTTTTGCTTGGAAATTTGGCTTTTGAGACTCCAGGTGATACTTTCTGTGTGAGGTAAGGCTTAGTGGTTGGATAAATTACCCCAAAATGCATTTTAAACTTGTTTTATAGAAACTAACCTTTAGTTCTCACTTTCTTTGTAGCATATATTTAAATAATTACCTATCAGCATGATTATTAATAAGCACCTAGGAGTTTTATTTATAAATAGACCCAAATTTAATTGATTGTCTTCCCCAATGTAGGAATCATGAGAGAGGCACTTTATTTAATTGAGCCTAGTCCGTGGTTCAGAAAGTATTTATGGAATGAATAAATTAATAAATTATTTTAATTGTCCAGCATTAAGTTGGCTGTAGATTTTAAGATGTCCTTCCTTTAATAGGTTAAGAAACATTCCAATTATAATGAGCTTTTACAATGAATGGCCACAGAATCTCACTTATCAAGAGCTCTTTAAGCATCTGTTGACATGGACAAATGGTTTGTATCCATTAAACTGTTCCTGTGGGAAATTACAAAAGTTCCTCCTTGAACTTCTGAGATAAATCACAAGAGTTTAAACGGACTTTTGCTTGTTAGTTTGTTGGCATATTGCTGCATCTGAATTCCAAATATTTTATGTGGAATATTTAGCATCTATGTTGCTCCTTTGGGGTTAGGGGACTTACAAGTTTATACTAACCTTATAAAGTAAGCTAAAGAGTTTTAAAATGAATTATCCCTTTCCAGTTTACATGTTATCATTGCCTAGTATTATTTAGTTCCATCTTGTACTTATCTTCTTAAAGTGAAACAATATTATTAATGTTGTTTTAATCAATTCTTGTTTAAATGTATTCACATATTTACCAATTTATATGTTCATAATTTTTCCTTGCATCTCATTCTTTCTTTCAAGGTTCAGTATTTATTTCCTTGAAGTACAACATAAAATATTTCTTTAAATAACAGTCTGTGAGTGGTAAATTTCCTCAACCACTGTCTGATACTGCCTTTATTTCTCTTTTTAGTTATTAGGTTCATGTGCAAATCTAGGCTGAAAAGTTATTTTCCTTCAGCATTTGGAAAATAGTATTCTCTTGTCTCCTGACCTCTTGAGAAGTCTACTATTTTCTTCCTAACTGTAGTTCCTTTGCAGGTAATCTGTATTTTCTCTCTTTTCACTTTTAAAATTTTCACTGTGGATTCGTTATTCTGCAGTTTCAATTCTATGCAACTAGGTACAGAAAGATTTTTAATTAATCCTACTTTGAATTTGTGTTTCTAGAATCTAAGAATCCATGTCTTTAAATTCTGTAACACTCTTAGTAATTATTTCCTTGAGTATTATCTTTCCCACATTTCCTCTATTTTCAACTTTGTACCATTTATTAGGAATACATTAGAACCCCTCATCATCCATGTTTCTTACTTTTTCTTTCTTATTTTCCATATCTTTATTTCTGCTTCTTTAGGGACTTGAGACTTATCTTCTAGTTCATTAGTTTGCTCTATAGTTGTGTCAAATCCATGGAGATGTTAACTCCAATTACTGTAGATTTATTTATTTCTATCATTTCTATTTGGTTATTTCTTAAAAATACTCTTTTTATCATTTATTCTATTTTTATATTTTCAACATCTATTTTAATGCCTTTAGTCATTTGATAGACATATTGTACATTCTCTTTAGACTGCCATTCTCTCAACTAAAGTTCTTCAGGGTCAAATCTAAAACTTGGCATTTGTTGTGACTGCTTATTCTCACTCGTAATGGACTGCTTCCTCTTAGAGATGGAAGTATATATAGATATATATGTATGTATAATATTTTTTATTAACTGTAAATTCATTTTCAGTGGGTCTTGTTCTTTTGCTGTTAAAATCCCTTGTGCCCTGGGTGGTAAGACTGTCGCTCCAGAGAGTTTTTGCATTTACTTCTGCTTAAAGACCCAGAGGGCCAGTGTTAACCAGTCCAATTTTAGTTTTTATTTTAGTGTCTTAAAAAAAAGAATTAAGGACTGGGTGGATGGTGTAAATTCAAATCTCAAAACTTCATGGGGACACAACCAGTGTTTCCAATTCTACCATCTTAAGTCACATTACAACAGGCTGATTTCTTTGTGGTCTCTGGGAGTGGATACACGTGTTTTTAGATTCTTCTTTCACTGAAAGAAGCAACTAAATGAAGCAACTTTCAAAAGAAAGCCCCGGCTTTATTCAGGGGGGTCTCAGTTCCAGTTCCTTTTCTGGTGCAGTGCTGAGTCTTGGTCCAGCTTCTGCATGAGCAGCAAAACCCAAGCCCCAACCTTACCACAACTGGCTACAGCCCACCCTCATCCCCAGCCAGGAGAGCTGAAACATCAGCTCATTAACTTGGTTTCCTGATTTTCCTTTACCTCTTCATTTCTGGTACCTGGGTATCTCCCTTCCTTGTGGGTTGAACTTGGCACTTAAAAGAATCTTCATTATATTTCATCCTACATTTCTGTGTGTAGGAGGAGGGTTTCCAGTTATATTAATTAGCTATCAGCCACCTGATTTTCATTCCCTCATCTTTCAGCTAAAGACACTAGGCCAAAATTAGAATACTAAACAAGATCATAGTGTTAAAATTTTTCAATATTAATTCATTTTCTCGGCATTTCAGGTATTAGAATATAAAATACACACATATGTGTATGTACATACCAATATTCTGCCATATCTTATCAGTGAGCCATTATAAAACATGAATATAAAACCATATGGGCTGTGCATCTAGAGATCTATATACACTAAATAGTCATTTTTACATCAATAGGGAAAGACTGCTAAACTGAATCTCCTAAAACTCAATTCAAGACAAAATCAAACCTGGTTCAGAATCTGAATTTTCTCTTGGAACATCATCATAAATTGCTTCTTCTGGACCTGGAATAAAAGAGAGGAACAACTTTAAAAATTGACAAAGTCTAACCCAGTGCAATTTAAATTTTATAGGACCACAGTCTCTGATGACTAATAATGCTATGATTATTCAAAAAGTTAGTTTATAATGGTAACTAATGGTACCTTAGCAAAGCTAAACATTATGTTAGGACAGAATATTGTGTTTGGAATTGAGAACCAGCTATAAAATATCACCAACAGGTAGTTTTTATGGTTTCCAGGCCAACTTTTTAATTCTACTATATTGTATTCAATGACATATGTTTCTTTTAAACACATTTTTAAGTTTATGAATTTAATGTGTTCTGATATACAAAAAATATACAAAGGTTGTATACAAAGTTTCATAAATGGAGAACTCAACTGATGCTGTAAAAAATGGGAAACCACTAAAACAAAGCGAAGACTATAATATTTTGTACCACTGGATATGAAAAGTAGCCACATGTAATATATTTTTAGCTTTCTGGAGAAAGTTTCCCAACTGTTATTATGTGAAACATTAGTGTTCTATGACATTTTAACAGGTTTTCTTGAAAGGGGGGTAGGAAGGCTCCCTCAACAAAATATTTAGTATATACCATATAAGATGATTATATAGGAGAAGAGCAATAAAATTCAAATTAAAAAAAATATTTGGAAGAGTTGCATGTTTTTCATGGAAATGGGTTTCTTAAAAATGATCATGTAAATTATTTTCCAAAATATTCAGTTATTGGTGTTACCCTCTACATAGAAGAACATCCAAACTACAAAGCATTATTATACTGCAAACCATAATGTAACTGATTATTAAACAATAAAGGATGGAAAATGAGGTAAATAAAACTTAACTTTTCCTCTAACTTCTAGCTATTGTTACTATCCCCACACTACCAGGTTGGGAGGATGAGGCAAATTCAGTACTCTCTTGCTGTTGTCAAGCTTCCATATTATAGATGCTTGCTTGTTTTTAATAATATTTATTAACCGTAACCACTGCAAATATTTTTACGCCTATTAGATAATGTTGAGAGACCGCTAGCTTACAGAATTTACTTCCAATATAGTTATTCTAATTAACTGTCATCTGGATTTAAAAAATGAATAATGTTAGAAATTCAGACAAGTTTTGCTTTGGAAATAAAATTGCTAGACAATAAGCCAATAATCTAATCCTGCAAGGATCCTGACTTAACAGCCCTCAAGCAGAATCATCTAATTACACTAAGTTCTTTATTTTGACCATGTCATAATTAAAATCATAATGAAACATTCCAGGAGATAATTCAATAATTAGGAAACAGCTAAGATGGTTCTACCTTTTAAGTCAGTCATATAAAACAACTACACAGAGATTATTGAGCCAGCGGATAATAAAAGGGGTAATTAGGAAAGTAATTTTACTTTTCTTTTAAAAATAAGAAAAAATAACTCTACCTAAAAAACATTTTCAGCCTTTTTTTTTTTTTTACTGGGAGGTCCCGGGGATCGAACCCCAGTCCCTCCAGATGGTAGATGGACACCGAACCTCTTGAGCCACATCCATTTTCCATTTTCAGCCTTTTAAACTACATGTGGAATAGAAGACCTGGTATGTCATTTGGTCAGTGGGTTGACAACCAATCACATACCCCTCTTCAAAAATGGTACCATGAGGCATTTTTGGGACATTGGAATTGTTCAAGATATTACAACGATGGATACGGGTCATTATACATTTTGTCAAAATCTATAAAATTGTGTGGTGCAAAGTGTAAACTATAATGTAAACTATAGACCATGGTTAATAGCAATGCTTCACTATGTGTTCATCAATTGTAACAAATGTACCAAACAGACAAAATCAAAGATGTTGTTAATGGTGGGAAATGTGTGTGGGGGTGAGGGATATGGGAATCCCCTATATTTTCTATGTAACTTTTATGTAATCTAAAGTTTGTTTATAAATTAAAAAAAAAAAAAAATGGTACCATGAAAAAGCAGGTCATTGGGGAAATGTCAAGAAAGAATGCTCTGTTAATGCCTCAATAGTCACGTGCTGATTGTGGGCTGGAAGCCAAAGTGTCAGATCCCCAAATCTATTAACTGTTATGACAGAAACAAAATCTGTACTAGAATGAAACAATCAGAAGGAGGTATGTGCTGTGCTTGGATGAATAATGCTGAAATAATCTGACAAGAAATAAAGTAATGGTTCCACAGAGCCCTGGGAAAATATGTACATATTCAGCTTTTGTTAATAGTTTAAGTAAATGGCTTTATTTTAAAAGTTTTAGATATGCTTTAGAACATGAGAACAATCAGTGCAGTCAGAATAAAAACACATTGTCACTCTATCGGCATATGTTTGTACTAAGCTTGGCGAGGATTCAGGGCTCCTGGTCTGGTACCTACTCTCCATCCACGCTGTGTTGGCAGGATCTGCAACCCATCGGGCTAAGGCACTGTCTTCCTTATTGACTTGATCTTCGCTTAAAGAAAACAAACCATAAAATTAGAATATTGAAAAAAATTCCAATCATTAGGTTGCTGAATGCCCCCAAAGTATATATACGACACTATGTGTGCAAATTGTATATTATCCCAGATATTATTTCAGAAAATTCTAAATTCTTATTTTAACTCATAGCTGTTAATAAACAAGTGCTTTTGAATGCCCTTTATATGAATACCACAATATCTGGCATGGTAGGAACATAAACAAAAATCATTCCTAAATTTTCTCCCAGTTTTCTATCAGAATTTTTTTGCAGGCCTACATACACACAATGCATGGAAACATGCGTGAGTAATACATGAGCCTTCTTGGGCTCAGGTAACAAACAGGTTAGAAGAAGAAAAAATATTTTAAAAACCCACAAAAATAGTCAGTTACTCAACTGGAGGTATGTTCACAGTATAATATTGATTTGGGTCAGATCAGAATGAGTATTGCACAGAGTTGCATTTTATTCTGTATGCAATGGAAAGTCATTGGAATGCTTTATTCAGGAAAGTGGCAAGATCAGATTTAGTCAACAAATATTTAGTGAGGGCTACTTCTGTGAGACTCAGTTCTTGACATATGAATCCAGCAGTGATTAAAACAGACAAAATCCCTTGACTTTCCAAGCCTTGCATTCTACTGGGAGCACTGTATAAAGATAACCTACGCAACAATGCAAAAAACTAACTGAAAGGAAAAGAGATTAGAAATAGTGCAAGTATCTAGTGATAAATCAGGAAAGTTCTAAAAAATTTACATCTGGAAAAAAAGAATCATTCATATAAAATTACATAGAATACAATGCAGCATTTTCAGAGTGACAGAGAAAGTGAGTATCATTGCAGTGGATAGTATTTCTCTCTTTTTTTGTAATAAAAAACTTTATTTTTAGAGAGGTCACATCAAACATATGGGGATTCCCATACGACACACCCACCCACACATTTTCCCATATTATTAACATCTTACATTAGTGTGGGACATTTGTTACAGTGGATGAACCACTATTGAAGCATTACTACTAATCAAGGTCTATAGTACACACTATGGTTTACACTTTGTGCTGTAGTTTTATAGGCTTTGACAACTGTATAGTGTCATGTATGTCACTGCAGCATTCCATCTGCCCCATCACATTTAAGGCCCCTCTCAACCTGAAGCAGTCAGCACCGACATCATACAAAATTCCTTAAGATGGAGACATGAACAAACATAAGGGAGAGTTTAACCATGAGCCAAAGGAGATTTATTGTTATTGTCGTTTTTATCAGGTGGTAACAGAAGAACACTGATATAAAGATAGTGTTTACCAGAGGTTCAGAGAGGAGGAGGAGGGAAGAAAAGGTGGATCACAGGCCCTTTTTAGGGCACTGGAATTGTTCTGCATGATGATACTGCAATGGTAGTATCTCTCTTTTATTATTTCTTTTTTGTTCAAAGTTCTAATGAACAGTGAAATACCTGCAAGATGGCAAGGAAGAGGGAAAAGAGGGAAGGGCTTGAAAATTTCCAGATAACACACCCTTTAGATACTCAAGGGTGTGCTATATAACATGTTACTGTTGTGGATGTTTGTAAAAAATTAAGATACAGTCCCTGTGCTTAGTTGAAGAATTTATCACACAAAAAAAGAGTATTCTTGTACTTTTTAAGTTCAAAATTTCATCAAAATAAAAAGTTACTAAACAAGTAAGAGAAAGTATGACGCAAACATTAACAGTTTTGTTTTGTTTTTTAATTTTATTAATCCCCTCCTTGCTGCTTGTGCTCGCTATGTCCATTTACTTTGCGTTTTTCTGTGTCTGCTTGTCTCCCTTTGTTGTGTCATCTTGCTGTGCCAGCTCACCACGCCACGTGGGCCAGCTTGCCTTCAACAGGAGGCTCCAAAATCGAACCCAGGGCCTCCCATATGGTAAACAGGAGCCCAACCAATTGAGCCACAGCGGCTTCCCCATGAATAGTTTTTAAAAATTATTCCTGGACGTCTCCGTATGTTTAAAACCTTTCTTATTTCTGGAAAATTATTTGAGGCTATTATCTCGTTTCATTTGATATTCTTTCTCTTCTAAAAATGTATGCTTCCAATGGATATATCTTTTCACAACAGATTTTAGATTACAATAGCATGCCATCCACTAATTTTTAATTATATATAGAATTGTGATCTCTAGTAAAGGGTGTTGAAAAGATCTACTTTAACATAATTCTGAATTTAAATTGGATATAAAATCTCTTGCCAAACAAATACTTTTCCCTAGAGATCCTATGAATTTTTTAGAAGAGTTCATGCAAGGAATGCTTTAATGCATGTAAGAGGCCAGCCTTTATAACCGAAAGGGGAAAAAAAATTCTGTAAAAAACAAAAATCAGGGCAAAAAATTCATGGCCAAGCTTTGGCTCATACATCTTGATGTATAAAGTAAGATTCAAGTCTCACCTTCTCACTCAGCTTTTGCTGATTCCCTGCACGTATAAAAGGGAATAGCCTGTTACCTAACTTCTTGGTAAAATGAGAGGCTCTTTGTGATGTGCACATGTTGGGATGAGCATTGGAAACTCTGGCCCCAGGAGTACCATCACCCACCACTCTGGCCAAGTCCTTCCTTGAGACTGAGTGTGAAGGACAATGCCTGCAGTCACAGTGCACACGGCAAAGCAAGTATTCTCCCTCTCACTTCCTTCTGTAGTGCATGGATGAGATTTCACAGATGAGGCAGAATTTGGATTAGGCCTTGAAATACCAATAGGTGAGAGATTAGGGAGATGGCAGACAAGAGAAAAGGAAAGCATCAGCAAAGCCACAGGGCCAACAAAGCCTGGGGTTTCTAGGGAGTAGGGGAGATGAGGCTGGAGAAGAAGATTCAGTAGAGGAAAATGATAAGAAAAAGGATAACAAATTAGATGTATATTCTAGGGAATAAATTTATTCATTTATTTATTCAAAAATAATTTGCTCTTTCAGTCTAGGTGTCCTTGGGGTAGGCTCTCATGGAACCATAGCCCTTCTTTTCAGAGCAATGAACTCTGAACGTGAGCATCCATTCACTGGTGTGGTTATCTGATTACTATTCCTCTGCCCATAAGAACTGAAAGATGAAAAACGGCGTTGTGACTGATAACCCTTGATGCCCAGCACCTGGGAGTCACTCAAGACATGCCTGGCAAGTGAAAAAACTTAAAGACGCCTACCATACACCAAGCACATCACCCAGCAGGCTGGGTGGTACACATTTGAAGATTTGCTAAGGCTCAGGCTTGCCCTTGAGGAATTCAGACAAGTACAGAAAATAGATACAGAAAATAACAGTGATAGTTCAAAGCAATGAGTTATAATATGGTATGTACAAACAGCTCTGAAAGCACAAAAGAGGAAATTTGTGAAAAAGAGACATGTAGGCTGGGTTTGCAAGGATAAGCAGGGGTTTGCCTGGAGGATGGGATTCCTGGATATTACAAGCAGATAGAATAGCATCTGTGAAGACAAGGCAAATTAATTAAGTTTGAGGAATTCTAGGTAAAAGCTGGGTTAAACAAAATTAAACATTTTTTTCCCCAAAGGAAGGATTCTGAGAACCTTGACTACATTAATGCACCTGCAAATCCATGGGGGAGAGAGAAGAATGGAGCATGTTCCAGACCTCTGTGATCATGGACGCTGACTTTCTTTTTTTCCACACATAATAATATTAATATTATTAATCTTAATAATATTAACTCTTGGATAGTACCGTGTTCAGGAGAATATGATTGGAGGAACACTGGGCTAGAGGACAGAATGTAGAAGAGAGTAGCAAGTAAAAAGGGCAGAAAAGATTGGCAAGACTGTGGAATATGGAAGAAGCACTGGGGCAGGAAATAAAGAACTGGGAACAGTCAACATTGGAGGAAGAAGGGTGAGGAATGGCAAATTAAAAACATGGAAGTCAGGAGAGCACATGAGAATCTTTTGTGTTCAACATTTCAGGGGAAGGAAAGGTCATGAGTTCAGACTATAATTGTAAGATTAATGAAGTACCTGTTTGGAGGCTCCTCAGAACTTAAAGAATTAAACTGGCTATCTTCTGCTACTTCTTGTGTTTCTGCTAAGAAAGAAAAAAATCAATAATGTTTTATGCTTGCCCAAAAAGTTTGTCAAGTTGATTTTACCCTTAAAATGATTTCATACGTTCCTTTCTGGGAGGCTTGCTTTAGCATAAAAATGACTAACTGCCAGATTTAAAAGTTTCAGCTTTGGGAACAGATGTGGCTCAAGCAGTTGAGTGCCTGCTTCCCACCTGGGAGATCCCGGGTTTGGTCCCCAGTGCCTCCTAAAAAAACAAACAAAAGAAAACAAATGATAAAAGCAACTCAGGGGAGCTGACGTGAATCAGTGGTTGTGTGCCAGCTTCCCACATATGAGGTCCTAGGTTCAATCCCCGGCCCTGGTACCTCAAAAAAAAAAATAGGTTTTGTTTAATAGGATTAAAACAAAAGCCTCATGCAAGATCAAAGGTCTTATGAAACAGCCAGAAAATACACACACACACAAGTACCAAAAATAAATCAAGCTAGATTTAAAAAGAAACATTAATATTCTTTCCCATTTCTTAGATTTGCATGGGAATTTGCAAGTGTGAAGGGGTTATAGCCTTTTGGCAATTTGATGTAATTATGAATTCCAAAAATATAATTGGATCATGCTTGTAAACTGATCTGTTAATCTGGCATGATTAAGTTATGATTAGGGTGTTGACTGGGCCACGTCAGTAGGGCGTTGAGCTCCACCCCTTGGTGGGTGGGGAATCAAATATAAAAGGCAAGGCAAGAACAGAGTTGAAGCCGTCTTTTGAGAAGCAGTTTTGATGTTGGAAAGAAGGCCCCAGGAGAAGAAAAAGCAAGCCATTCGCCTGATCATCTACAGCTGACCTTGTGGAGAAAACAGGAGCTAAGCCCGGAGAGAAATGCAGCCCCGGAAAGAGAGGAACCCCAGAAGCCTGAACCCTGGCAAACACTGGCAGCTGTCTTGCTCTAACACGTGGCAACGGACTGTGGTGAGAGAAGAAACTTAACGCTTTATGACCTGGTAACTGTGGACTTCTAACCCAAATAAATACCCTTTATAAAGACCAACCCATTTTTGGTATTTCACATTAGCACCCCTTTGGCTGACTAATACAGGGGTAAAGAGTAAAATTTGTGATGTTTGACCACACACACCCTCAATTTCACCTGTTAGTGTTTTTCTCCCATCTCTGTTTTTGGGTTCCCAAGATAAGTGTTGAGCTCAGGACAAAAGGCCATAGTGTATGCTTCCCACATACTACACTGCCTCTAAGAATGACTAAAATGAACTCTGTTCCCTCCCACAAAAAAAAGACAAAAAATTTCCATAAAGTTGATGAAAACAGGAAATGTTGATTGGTACCAAACAAACTTTACCCAGTGAATTATTTTTCCCTGGCGTGTGGGCTAAAAGCACAAGTTTGGTTCGTATAGCAGATGCCATACCCCGTCTCAAGGTGAAGGTAATATAAGCACAAATAACTTAAGAAACTGCCTATGATATCTAGGTAAAAAGTTACAGATCAGGATGTGAACCCAGGCCTAAGGTCAAAATCCATGCTTTTTCCGCCACCTCAGGAAAGAACCCAGAGTAGTACCCATTTCTCCATAAAAGATCAAAAGACAAACAGAGACACACTTTGTTCCTGAATTCTGGGCCTTACAATAGTGTTTATTATGATATAATTTTTGGCTCTATGTTGACAGTAAAAAAAAATGAACAAATTCTTCTCACATAATGCTAAATTATTTTAAAACAAATTAAGTAATGTTAAATTATGTCAAATAACCAAATTATTTTAAAATAAGCAAATTACTTTAAAATAAATATATTTTTCCATAAGCACAAAACCTCCATAATCCACACTTCATTGTTTTTTGGTTGCTCTTACCGTTTCTGATTAGTGAATAAGAACAGTATTGTTGATGACTGTAAACTCCCAGGATGACTGCTGATTACAACAGGAAAACATATGAGAAAGCATCTACCCTAAAAACCCTCTATGGTTTCCAACATACAGAATCAAGATTTTCTTTAAGAAAGATTTTTTTTTCTCATTTGTTATTAACTGGAAGGGAAAGAATCCTTTTACTGAAATTTTCACAAAAATATAAATTGTGATTATATACCTAAGAAGCCACTCTCCTCAGGTGCTTCTCTTTTCCATTAGAAGACCCCTGGGAAATATGCCAGGAAAAATACCTGGGAAATCCCCTATGGTGTGTCCTGGGAAAGGTTACACAGAAATATATTTAGGAGAGAAGAGAGAAAATTATGCCACCATGTCTTTATTGGATCAATAACAAACTTTATTTTTGCCAAGAGAAAAACTGTTGTATTTTTAGTCATTATGAACTGACTCATGGTTTTGAGCTTTGCTTATCCTCTTAAAAACTGAGGCTGCATGAATGCGTTACTATGAACCAAATATATTGTGTAACATATTGTTTGATTAAAAAAAAAATTTATATGTATCCATTATATTTGAGAAATGTATATATTTATTCAAAAAAAAAACAAAAAAAAAAAACCGAGGCTGCAAAGGGAAGGTAGGTGCCCTGACAGGAGAGGTCAGATTCCCAATCCTAAGCCATAGGAATGGTTAACTTTCACACTATTTTTTTAAACCCAAAACATAAACCTCTGTAAAAAGAGCTAAAGTTTCAACAATATATAACAGAGAACAGGCTTTTAAACTAAGCCATTCTAGGGTACAATTTGGTTCCTTTCTCACTAGATGCAAGAAATGGCTGTTTAAACCTATACCCTTGGTTCAGAGATGAGCAAGCTGGGGGTCAGGGAGGTTAAGGGACATGCCAAATGTCATGCAGGTGGTCAGGGATGGGACTTCTCCTGGCTCTTGAGCCCACGCTTAGCACGGTTATTCATAATCCTGAAGTTCTCTGGACTTCAGCACAGCATTTCTTTCTCATTCTCTTTGAATTCATTACTGCAAGGTATGTGATATTAGAGATGTCATGCCAGCTGAATCACAAAACAAAAACTCTTTCTACTTCCTTTAGCTATGTGTAAATGGTCCACCCACCTCCCCCAATCTTATTCTCGATGACTTTTGTATCCATAATGGTCTCTTAATATGCTCGCTATCTTCAGGGAAAGAGAGAGACTGCTTTCTAGGTCTATCAACTCTCCTTCCTCTTCTTGTTAGTTCCCCTGAATGAAGACAGCTAGACACATTCTGACCCCAAGGAACCTCTAGTTCACAAATTAGTAGATGACACTAGAACACATATAAAAATAACTATAATTGAGAATAAGTGATAAAATGCCAAAAAAGATGGGCACAGTTTGATAAACACTTATGGGAAAGAGAAACAGGGAATTGGGCCAAAGTTCATATAAAACTTCTTCATATTATAAGGCAATACATTTGGGATCAAACATTTACAAACTGTCCAAACAATAAGCTCTGATATCTTTCCTTAACTGTGTTCCTATCATGGGAGTAAATTAATTTGGGGCTCATTTTCCAAATTTAAAACAGGCATCTAATAATTAGGGGAAAAAAAGACTGAACACAGATTTAACTAAACAAATGTGCCATTTCTCATGGGCAAAGAAAAAAGGAAAAAAAATACCTTCTTCATCCACAGAAACGGTGCGAATGATAACAGGACTGGAATAGGCTGGCAGCAGCAACGGCAGGTTTGAAGGGACAGCATAGCCACAAGGCACGGGGACTGAGTAGCCACTAGGCACATGAAGGCTCAAATTTTCCTCCTCGGTGTTTGGCTCTGGAGCGAGAACTTGATCTTCCTGGAATGGTGTGATGTCGATGACTGAATATGGATTGACTCTAGTCGGTACTGCAACCTTAGGTTCTACCAACACAATTGTTTCTGTCCTACTGCCATTTTCATCTCCTGAAGGATGGAAAGGAAGACTTGTTAGCAAACATACAAAACCATCAAAAGTAAGTCTTAGGTTCTATCTTAAAGGTGACAGCAAAGAAGAAAGTGGTGAAGCCTCTGAATGAGCACCTCCACTCCAACGCTGCACTCCTGAGAGATTCCCAGACGGCAGGTGGCTGCCCATGCCCCGCTTGCCACACCACAGGAGTTGAAAGGAGGGTGTTGCATTCCCATTACCTTGGGGCAGGGTGAAACTTTGTGGAATTAGTGGGATCAATGCAAGCTTTGTGGGCAGGTGAAATATATATATAGCCTGACCACTCCTTACACCACTTATCCAGAAAGATAAGGTATAAGCTGTCAGAAATAAATACTGACATAATGAAATATACCAAGAGATTTTGCTATGGACAAAGGAATTTAATGTTGGTCCTACTAGTTTTGGTCTAACCAGTCCAGCTGGTTTAGCACCTGTGGGAAATCAGTGAATAAAAACAATCAAGTCCACCTCCAGACTTAAAAATAAAACTTTGTATTTATTTTATTTTAAATAGCATTATTCATATGTTTTATGTAATAGAGTGATATGATGATGGTATTTTAATTAGAAAATAGCAATACCTTGTCCTTCCAAAATAGAAATAATATGTAGATAAATAAGACTGAAAACCAGAAGAAACAGTACAAAAAGAATTTCAGCCAAAATGTTAAGTTAAGCCATTTCAGCTATATCATGGAAAAATCATCAATATCTTACTCCTAGAAATCCACCTTTCTCTATAATAATATTCAAATACTCAAACAGTGATAATGAGGGAAATCAGTGTCATCTGAAAGATTAAACATAAGTAGCCACCGGGTGGCAATCTGAGGATTTACCTGTGGAGGAAGCTTCTTCATTTGCAACAGTATTACTAGAGGCGGGGTCAGATGGTGCTTGTCTGTCTGCTTCTGGAATTTCATCCCCACTGTCAAAATCAAATTGTTCTCCCTCCTCCTCTTCATTATTATTAGTATCATATTTTACTTCATTGTCTAAAGTTTAAAATAGCATAAATTGCAATGTTAACATTTATTACTAACACAATTTTTACATTCTTGTACAAAAAAGAAAGACTCGGGATATAGCTAAAGATGTTCAGTAAATTATTGTACATTATACTTGTAGTTAGTCTTTTTACTGAGAAAATACATATATAATTAGGCTCAAATTAGTGTTTATGATTTCCTTTTAGTAGGTCCTACAACTCACAGTTTGAAAAGAAAAGAAGGAAAGATAAATAAAGAAAAGAAGGGATAAAGAAAAAGCCACTTTTCATATTTTGATTATTTATACCATGGAATTAAATTAATTAGGAAAAATCTAATCACAATAAAATATTAGAACAATGTAACTGGCAGTTAATGGGAGAGGAGGAAAGTTTAATTCAGTATTGCATATTTATTCAATATAATGATTTTATCTGTCCTAGTCATCATGATAAATTTTATATTATGTGTATTTTACCAGACACACATATGCACATACACACACACACACACAAGAGCTGTGGTAGGAGCTTCTAGTACTGAGATGCTCTTCTCACAGGGGCTTTCCAAGCTCTGTGATTCTGTGAAAAGGAAATCATCAAATATTACACAGACCTTAAACTTTTTACTACATGAGCAGACAAAAACGTTCACTTTGAGTGCCAAAGAACGTCTGGGTGATCAAAGATAAGAGGAAAAAGAAAAATAAAAAAGGAAAGGAAAACTAGACAAAGGGGTGCCTATGGCGGGAAGTAATTCATCCACACTTAAATATTTAATGGATTTTGTTCAAGTCCTTAAGTCCCTCCTACCTCTTTGGTTCATTCCATTCCCTTCACCTGCAAAATACTGTCCCACACAGCTGGGAGAGGGGACATCAGACAATTTTATCTCCACATGTCCAAACCATATGGTTCTCCCAGGCTGATCTCAAATCCCACCTCCCACACAGTTTTCCTTGAACCCTTGAGATCTGAAGGAAACTCCTTTTCCCTTGAAGTGCTCCTAGTGTTTTCTATGTATCGCTCTTTAGCACTCTCCACCATCTACCACACATTTTTCATACATAAAAATACTTTGATCAGCCCATCTTGAAGGAGTTATCCACAAGGATGAACCTGTATTCCCAAATGCTTTACCCACAAATGCCATATAGATGGATGGATGCTATACAAACAACAGCCATTAGGTCCTGTTAAACAGAATGCCTGACCCCCATTAAAGTTACAAGGGTTCAAGGGACAACAACCGGGCCAGTGAGCAGCCGCTGGGAGAGCAAAGCGCCTCTTCTGCCTCAAAGCACCTCAATGCTGGCAGCCTAAAGAACAAAATTTGGAAAACTCTCCCTTTTCTTAAGTAATAATCCATATAGTATTATAACTTATTTAGCCATGTTGAATCGGGCTGCTAGTGTTAGATACTCCAGACAAATCACAGAAAAATCAATCATTTTCCTAAGGACACTCTGGATGGGATTCTACAGCAATCCTACTAAGATGACCATAAAAGAGGTTGGTCCCATTCCTGCACCTTTACACATCCACACATTCACACAGGGTGGGGTTGGGGGACTGATTCTTTCTCTTTCAGACTAGAGGGAAATTGGTTCCTTGGTGGGTACTCCATAAAGGATTTTGGAAGGAAGGAATGAACATATGAAAGAGAAATTGAGTAAATGATTTCATTACAAACAGAGGACCTCGAGGTTAGTATAAACCCCAAATCACTTTCTAAGCAACCCATTCTGTTTCAGGAGAATAAAAGTAGAAATGATTGCCCTTTTCCGTTTCTGTATATCTATTATATCTGGGAGGAAAAACTTGGTATTGTCGTTGCATATAAGAAAGTTGCAGCTCTGAACAATGCTGTTATGTGTTCCATTCATTTCTGGACCCGCTTCATTTGGATACATTCACAAAAACAGTTAAGTATATTTTATGACTTCAGTATTTTTGGAGTTTTGAGGAACTTACATATTTAAAATCAAGTTAAATTAGAACTGACTAAAGGAAAACATGCAATCAAAGGATCACCCTGAAGGGACTTAAACATTTTTTGGTGTTGAAATGCTCAAAACATTTGGAACAAAGTCCCATGAGCTATCAGGGAAAATAGGGGACTCCAAGTCCCCTTGCTAGGCCATCCCTCTGTGCTGAGGAGTCAAGGCCTTCCTTCTTTTCTCCTCCCAGCTCAGGCTCAGGTCTGGGTGCATTTCACGGACTGCATCAGGGCAATGGAGAAGGGCAGGAAGGGGCTCACCTCCGACCTATTCTGGGAGTGGGCGTAGGGGTGAGGTAGGGAAGGAGGAATCAAACCATCCAAGCTGTTACTAGAAAGGGCTTCTGGTGCCTCTAACTACACCTAAAAGTCCATTAAAGCATTCCTTCAATCATGACAGAAGACATGGGACAGGAATATTTTAAATATCATGAATGCAAATGGCCCTATGTTCGCCTCTTGAAAAAGGAAAAGATTCAAGGGAAGGATCAAGGGTGTTTGAAATTATCTCCAAAAGTAAAGTGTGATACTGAATTTTTTTATGACACTATCAGCCCAGCTGAGTGATTTTCAAGTTTGGGGTGTTGCCAAATAAGGAAAGGAGAAGGAGAGAGGGGTTGGGGAGCTGAGGGTGTGAGAATGATTATAATGAAAGCCTGGAAATTTCAGCTGAATTCAATGGTTTAAAAAGAGGAGGAAGAGGAACAGTGAAAAAGTGGAATAATCAATGGATTGACAGTTGAAGAATTATTGCAATTGGCAATTCTTCAGCAAGTGAACTGGAAGCAGAGGAGATGATATTGGACAGCGGGATATTTAAAACAGATTTTGAATGCAGGGTACTCTCTGGAGAGAAAAATCTACAAAGATGTCTCTATTTGAGTCAAAGTCTTTCTTGTTTGGTCTCCTTAGTTCCTAAACTACTCCTTGCAAACAATACTAAACCAATATCTACAACATAAAAACTATCTAACAGCACACCCTGCACGTATAGATGAAGTTTCAATGTTCTTAAAAAACCTGTTTTAAATTTAAGGTGTTTATTTTTTTTTCTTAATCTTTTAAATTAGTAACACATTCTAACAGCCTTTTGAAATAAAGAGAGTTTTAGATAATCAATGAGTGATGCGGAGGGGGTCAAAGCCTGAAGAAAGAACATGTACTGAGTTCAACTCTCTTCTCTGCATTCCAAGTAGAGGCAGGAAGTGTGGCTTTCCAAGGATTCAGATGGGCTGAGGCTTCTAACTGTCTAAATATACAGAAGGGATTCTAAAAGAGCATTCTGGAATTATTTTTCACCTACCTTTTAATAGTCTTAAAAGTATGATAATGAAAAAAACTGAAATGGAGTCAAAAGGATTCAGAAAAATATATTTTTAAAAATATTTAACATTGATAAAGTATATGCTGACACCCTTCTGGATGGAAAATTGTTGATATATATTAAAAAGCCTTAAAATTTTGCATGTCCTTTGTCTTAGCAAATCTTCTATTAATTATTTAGCTTAAGGAAATAATAAATAGTTACAATGACTTGACTAAAAGAATGTTCAGTACTTTGTAATATATGAAGGAAACAACTTAATTATCTTATAATAGAAGACAGATCTTTCAAATTATGATGCATTCAATGAGGTACTATGAAACCCCTAACATATTTTGTTGAAGATTATTGAATAATATGGAAATAAATTCCTAATGTGTTAGTTAATACAGGCTTAAAACACCTCAGCTTTATGTAATTTAATCATTTTCTTCAAACACACATACAGACTAAAATATTAACAGTGGTTATTACAAATGAACAGTATTTTCTTCTTTTTGCTTTTCTATGTTTTGCACATTTTCTACAATGAATGCAGTTCTTGCCTGCTTCTTTGTTGTATTTCTGGTTTAAGAACATATTTTGTTTGACAGTATAATCTTCTTGGCATATATTAATTCTTTGAGATACCTATCTAATTAAAACATAAAACTCACTCGTTTCCTAGAAGTTAAAAGAGAAAGCTTGTGATACATGTTTGAATTTAGGCCTAACCAAGTAAAACAATCAAACAAAGAAAAGAGTTAAAACTACAGAGGACAAATTCTCTACTATTTTAGTTTTTTTAAACTTATTTACTTACTAGCCAGCTTTAATCTCACCCCAAATGACAGGGAAAAATACATATTTTTAGAAGTTGTTGTTTTGTTTTGTTTTGGCTGTATGATTAGTTTATTCACTGAAATTCACCGGTGAAAATACTTCAAAGCAATAAATCTCTTTAACAGAAAAATAGTCATTTTCCAAAATACTTTCCAAATACAATTGTCATTATCTCCTTAATATTATGTTTATCAGATCAGTATGATAGGAAAATAATGCCAAATAAATATTCTAATAAAAATTTTTATGCTTATGGTTTGACTTAGCAACATAATAAATCGTGCCAGGCATGTACTCAGATTTATTAGACGAGTGACTCAGAATCACATGTTAGTTTTCTTTTGTCAACCCTCTTCTTTGGAAATTATGTTTGCAATTTGTTGGTTCTAGGTCAATTTTCACAACACTCAAAATTTGAAATATATAAGAAATTCTTATTCCCCCAAATCAGTTTTCTGAGGGAAGTCATTTAGCTGAAGTAAAATCACAGTGGTAAGAAAATCTAAAATTTGAGAACTTGGAAAAAATGCTCAAAGGCTACTGCTGAAAGTATCTCATGCAATACAATGTGCTATAAATTATATATGAAATTCTTTTAAAAAAAAGCTTTTGGTGAATCTGTAATTAGGTGGCCATTAGCTAAACTGACCATTTGGCCAATTGAGTTTCTGTTCATCGGCTTGCTTCCTAATCATATGCACGAAAGATATAAAAATAAGCACAGTGGTGACACAAAGATGATGATCTACAGAAAAAGTAAATGCCACCCTCCCCCCGACACACACCCTTTTTCCAGGAGCTGAGTCAAGAGGGGCAGTAAAGTGAGAGCAGGCAAGGTTGGATAAACCAACAAAATGGCTTGGGACCAGGGGTAGAGGGCAGGGGACTGGACAAAGACCAAAAGAGGAAAAGGACCCCAGGCAGGGAGCCCACAGGATGACCTCCGGAGTCTGAAACATCCTGGGATAAGATAAGTTCTGAAAAATCTCAGAAGAGACATTAACGTGTCCATCCTGCTCATATTCAGCTCAGCTTAAACCCTGTTTTGGATGTGCGAACACACCCTTCCTCCTGCCCCCGACTGCCCAGGTAAAAGAAGCTCTCTAAGGAAGATGGGTACTCAACCACAGTCTAAGCATTCCAAGAAAACTGCAGGTTTTCATTTTACTCAAGATATACCCACCTTTAGTCACCAAGGTGAATGAACAGAGTACTACGAACTCTTACTAACGACAGCAACCATCTGAACTGACAGTATTCAAACAATGGTGCCATTTATAGATTTATAGACACGGGCCAGTTGAACTACTTTGGCTAACTGACAGATTCATTTACCATCCTGATTGCTTAAACTCGCCAGTCAGCAGTTGTTAGCTCATCAGTTTAAGTATGAATTTCTAAAACAAGTTATGAATCTCAAAAAAACTGCTTAATAAACAAAAAAATAATTTTGCAAGAATAACCAGAAATAGAAGCTATGGACAGCAGGGGAAACAGAGAGATTGAGAGGTGAGGCATTTCCTTGTTTGCTTGTCTGTTTTTTGTTTATTATTTTGTTTATTATTATTCTTGAAATAATGAAAATGCTTTAATAATGTTTGAAGTGATGAATGCACAAGTATGTGATCATACCAAATACCAGTGATTGTACACTTTGGATAAACTGTATGCTTTATTAATATGTATCAATAAATTGATTTGTTTTAAAAAATAGGGTGGGTTGAGGGGAAAATACACCAAATGTAAGATACAGATTATAGTTAGTAGTAATATTTTGATGATATTCTTGCATAGTTTGTAACCAATGTATCACAACAATGCAAGGTGTTGGTGAAGAGGTGATGTATGGGACCCCTGTATGATGTTATACACGTTTATTTTGTAAATTCACAATTTTTACTATATACTTATTGTTTATGTATGTTCATGTATAAATACTTCAATAAAAATATTTTTTAAAAAGCAAAAATTTAAAAAATAAATCAAGTTATGAAACAGAAAAACTTAAGAAATATATTTCTATGTACTGTACTGTATAGATATGCTCATGCACATTTTAGTTTATGCCTGTATGCAGAAAGGAAATAGTAAATTACCTGACAATTCAATCTTTAAAATATTTTAGTTGGGTACAGAGCTGTCCAGTAGAATGTTTTGCAACCACGGATACATTCTGCACTGCCCAATACAAGCCACTATCCACACGTGACTACTGAGCACTCAAAATGTGGCTAATGCAATTGAGGATATGAATTGTTAGTTGATTTAATTTTACTTAATTCAAATGTATATAGATTTGTCACTTGTGACCAGTGGCTACCACAGTGGATTGTGTGAGTCTGAAATTTAGGCTATTAAAGAAGCAAATAGCCTGCTTTATTCCCATGAATCATTTACATACTACCTCAAGTCTCCTTTTAATTGTGTCTCAAGTTGAGAATTAAACTCAATTTTAACTGAAGTTTGTTTCATGAGCAAAAAAAATTAGCAACAGAGTATCTAAATCTAATTTAACATCTAATCAGCTTCTGTGGGGATGGGAAGTGACTGCTAAAAGGATACAGGATTTCTTTCTGAAGTGATGAAAATGTTCTAAAATTGACTGTGGTGATGGTCACACACTCTGAATATAATAAAAACCACTGAACTGCAAATTTAAATGGATGAATTATATAGTATGTGAATTATATCTTAAAAAAGCTGTTACCAATAAAAACTAGTAAACTTCTCTTTTCAAATAACCTAATAAAAACATCTGTTACCTAGGTTTGTCAGAAAAAAATAATCATACTAACATTAAAAATCTATCAATACAGATATTGGCATTTAAGTTAATGACATGCAAAAGTTCACTTTAAACGGAAGAAAAAAACACCACAGACTGCCTTATAAAAGACTGGAAGAATATTCATCAAAACTTTAATAATACTATTTCTTCAGGGGGGAGGTTAAGTGTTAAGTGTAGTTGTTTTCTTTTTTGTGGGTCTGTCTATATTTTCATTTTTTTCTAAAATGAATGTGCACCATAATAATTTTAAGAAACATAATTTAGATTATAAATTATAAAGAGAGGTTAATATTTGTATGTACTTCAAATTGAGATTTAATTGGTATTCATTGAATAAACAACAGAATAGAAATAACAGAATATACCCATCATTAGGCAGCAAATCTCCTTAACCTATCTTGTTATTTTGAAGAACCCTGGGCAAATACATACTAGTCAATGAAAAACATTAAGTATACAGTAGTTGTTAAGAGCAGCTTCTGGAATCATACTGCTGGGCTCAAAAATGCCATTTGCCACATTTTTTTTGGCCATGTGACCTCAATTCCTCACCTAAAAAAATGGAATAATGAAAGAGAAAGAATCTCTACCCTACAGAATTGTTGTAAGGATTAAGAAAGGTTGTATAATGTATATAAAACTACTTAGCACAAGATCTAAGACACAGTAGGATCTCAACCATATTTCTTCATAAAGATACTAAGTAGACATGATAATGGTAAAGATGAATACAAATATGATATGCAGTCTGCAATGTATGCAATACTTAAATTATTTTCTAATTTTCTTCATAATATATTTGTTTTACAAGCTACCAAGACTCTTATAATCCCACAGTTGACCTGCCACATCTTTTAAACGGCCTTTCTTGAAAGAGTTCATGTTTATCTTTGAGAAAATAATACATTTCATATCCTTTTAGAATGGAGACGTTCTCCAAAGCTTAATAAAACACTAAATCTCAGCATTTACAGAATTCCCAGGGACCATACTACAAAAACAGCAACATAAGAACAACTGCATTTTATCTGGTGACAAGGACTTTCTGGCAAGAGACACAGTGCTCTGCTGTCAGATTCTGTCTGCTCTTCCTTTAGGATGCACACAGCATGCAACCACTCCTCACCTCTTTCCCATATACCTTTCTGATCCAAACTGCCATCATCTCTTACACAGATTATTGCAATGACCTTCCAATTCATCTTCCTGCTTCTGTCTTTCTGCTACCCCTCCACTGTCTATGTCCAAGACCACAAAGGTAGGAATATTTTAAAACATAAATTAAAGCATGCCACCTCTCTACTCAAACTCTCTAATGGAGTTCCAGGACTATGGAAAACAAACAGCACATAAAACTCCAAGAGCTAACAAGGTGCCACTGCGTTTCCTACTCCACTCCCCCCATTTCACCCCAGCTATAGTGAACTCAAGTTGGGCAACTCCTGCCTCAGGACTCTGGCAGTTGTTACCTCTGCAGAAAAGACACTTTCTCTCTCGCTTTACATCATTTAATTGTCACCTTCTCAGTAGCCAGCCTACATAAAATCGCACTCTGATTCTAAGTAGAATTTTAGAAGATGCTATTTACAAATGAATACACATCCATAGGAACACGGATTAAGATTAGGAACATGCCTTTTGTTGGACTACATAGTTTAATCTTTCACAGGTACCACTGCAGTATATTAAACACAGAGATGAAATGACCAGATTTACATGTTAAGAATATCACTTGTCTAAGTGTGGATAATGGATTGCACTGAACAAGACTGGAAGCAGGGAGAAGAGTTAGGAGATGGTTTCAGTAATACTACCAAGTTATGAAGATGATCCAGATAAACTGGGGAAGGAACAAAATGGAAAGATTCTAGGGATATTTTGTAGTTGGAAGGAAAACAATTTAGTAATTGGTTAAATTCATGGTTTGGGGGACCAGGCAGGAATCAAGGATGATACCCAAGTTTCTGATTTGAGAAACTGGATGGACTGAGTGCCATTTCACTCAAATAGAGAACATACAGAAATTGGGGAGGGATGGTGACATGTATTTAGTTTAGGACAAGTCGAATTTGAGGTACCTGTTGAAAATCTGAGTAGAGGTGTCCAGTAAGTTTTTGGATATCACATAGGGAGAATGTCTAGATGAGAACTAATCTTTATGAGGCAGGCAGGGGAAGGGGAAGAATAAAGGAGAATAAATGAAGCAGTTAGGTGGGAGGAAAGCCAGGAGAGTAGTGTCAAAGATGCCAAAGGAAGATCATTCCAAGACAGGGAATGAAGAACAGGGCCAGTTGCTGCTGAGAAGGGCTGATAATTATCCACTGGCTTTAGAGACAAGGAGGTCCTTGGCGATCTTGGTGAAGCAGTTTCACTAGCTTGGCGATGGCAGGTATCCTACTGAGGCACTGGGCAGACAGTGTGTGTTGACAACAATGGGCTGCTCAAGCACAGAGAAAGAAGATTATGGCTGAAGGGCCTGTGGGGTTGAAGACGTGACTCTCTACTTCCCCACTGGATGGAAAATCTTGAATATATTTAAATTGCTGAAGGGACGGAGATATATTTCAAAGAACAGGGTCTCTAAGAAGGTAGTAGTGCTAAGCTTTCCATAAGAGGAAAGATGACTTGTCCATTGTAATAAGAAGGAAAGATGAGATGAAGTTTTCTATTTGGTGGCAGGAATTTGAAGGAATTTCCTTCAGATGGCATTGTGGTGATGAAGTAAGGGGTAGTGAAGGTGTCTAATAAGTTTCTGGTTATCAGTCTGAAGTTTCAGAAATAGCTGTGCGGAGATGAGGATGGAGAACTGACCAGAACCCCCATAAAGATTGCTGGGCAGCATGGAGAGCCTTGGAGAGTTTGGATACAAGATTACGTGATTCATTTTCCTACACCAGAGTTTAGTAGCCCACTTATAGCCTCATGGAAGACAGGCAATTGAAGTTACCGAAGTTTGTGTTTTGCTAGGAAAGGCAATGTTGTCATATTGATGACAGTACAGCTTAAGTTTAGATTATGGCAGCTATGCTGGGTAGGAAAGGAAGAAAGACAGGAGAGAGTGACAGGGAGCAATCAGAGGGGACAAGGTCTCACTGAGACCGGAGAACACATGTGGTGGAAAGAGGTGAATGCGGGAGGTAAAGGGACTGAAACTGTGATCAGAGTATAATGTCTGAATCTGTGATTCCAAAAGTGATGATGAGGTCTAAGGCATAACCTAGGAGTGGCTGATTGAAGTTAAAAAGCCACCAAGGTCCACACTAATGAAGGATGTTTATGTGGGAGGTTGTGGGAGGTGTGGGAAGTGGGGCATATGGAAATCCCTATATTTTTTCTGTAACATTTATGTAATCTAAGTATCTTTTAAAAAATAAAAAGATTAAAAAAAAAAAAAAAAAAA